>SJYO01019838.1:425221-542465 GCA_006410555.1 Capra ibex | reverse complement strand
CGGTACTAGAAGCAAAAGACTTACAACTCGAAATTCGGTTGAAAAAGTGAGAGGAGAAAGTGAAAGTAGTTCTCCGAAAAATCAAGGAGAAGTGAAAGACGGTATTCCCACCACAGTAGAGGTATAGACTCCACTAACGATAAAGAGGGTCGTTAGAACTAAGGTCGAACACGAAGAAGGTCGGGTCGCAAAGAGTACTACATGAGACGTATCTTCAATTTATTCGTCCCACTGTTATATGTCGGAACTANGGAACTGTATGAGGAAAAGGATAAACCTTGGTCAGACAACAAGGTACAGGTCAAGATTGACAACGAAGGACTGGACGTATATCCAAAGAGTTCTCCGTCCAATCCACCAGACCATAAGGGTAGAGAACTTCTTAAAAGGTATCAAAGAACACTAGGTGTGTCAGTTTCTGAAACCGTATCAGTTATTTCGTCTTTATCTACAGAAAGGCCTTGAGAGAACGAAAAAAACTACCATGTCGTCTACAACCGTTAAACTAGAGACCAAGGAGACGGAAAAGATTTTGGTCGAACTTGTAGACCTTTAAGTGTCAAGTGCATAACGACTTCGGACCGAACCTCTTAAGACTCGTAACGAAATGATCGCACACTCTACTCACGTTAACACACCATCAAACTCGTAAGAAACCGTGACGGAAAGAAACCCTAACCTTACTTTTGACTGGAAAAGGTCAGGACACCGGTGACGACTCAAAAGGTTTAAACGACCGTATAACTCACGTCGTGAANGCATAACGACTTCGGACCGAACCTCTTAAGACTCGGAACGAAATGATCGCACACTCTACTCACGTCAACACACCATCAAACTCGTAAGAAACCGTGACGGAAAGAAACCCTAACCTTACTTTTGACTGGAAAAGGTCAGGACACCGGTGACGACTCAAAAGGTTTAAACGACCGTATAACTCACGTCGTGAAAGTGTCGTAGTAGAAAGTCCTAAACTTTATCGAGTTGACCTTAAGGTAGTGGAGGAGATCGAAACAAGCATCAAGCAGCCTGAGATTCCGGGTGAACTGAAGCGTGAGGTCCTACAAACCGAGATCGACTCACTAGTGTGGTAGTACTAATAGACCAAGTACTTCTAGCAAAAACATGTCAAGAAGACACATAAGAACGGTGGAGAAGAATTATAGAAGACGAAGACAATCCAGGTATGGTAAAGACAGGAAATAGTTCGGGTAGAAACATACTTTACAAGGGAACCATAGAGATTAAAAGAACTTCTCTAGAGATCAGAAAGGGTAAGATAACAAAAGGAGATAAAGAAATGTTACTAGAGACTCCTTCCGAAAGAATAGAGAGGAACGATAAGAAACCTTGAGACGTAAGTCTACGAAAATAGAAAGGAAAAGAGGAAACGAAAAACGAAGAGAAGAAAAGTGTCGACAAAACATTCCGGAGGAGTCTGTCGGTAAAACGAAAAAAACGTAAAGAAAAAGAACCCCTACCAGAACTAGGGACAGAGGACATGTTACAGTGCTTGGAGACAGGTATCAAGTAGTCCGTGAGATAGTCTAGATCAGAGAATTTAGATAAAGAGTGAAGTTGACATATTAGTATTCCCTAAACTAAATCCAGTATGGACTTACCAGATCACCAAAAGGGATTAAAGAAGTTAAAGTCAGACTTAAACCGTTATTCCTCAAGTACTAGACTCGGTGTCAGTCGAGGGTCAGAACAAAAACGACTGACATATCTCGAAGAGGTAGAAACCGACGTCAATATTAGTTAGACTAAAGTCACAACTAGTAAACCACTCCAGGTACACATCTCAGATCAGAACACAACAATCTTCTCCCACAAACGATACTGGTCACGCAAGAGGACCGTTTTGAGATAATCAGAAACGGGACGAAGTAAGGCATGGGGTTCCGGTTTAAACGGACAATGAGGTCCACAAAGAACTGAAGGATGAAAACGTAAGGTCAGGGGATATTACTGTTCCTGTAGAAAAACCCCACAATCAAGATTTTCCAGAACATCCAGAAGTATCTTGGCAAGTTGAAGTCGAAGAAGTCGCAATGACCAACCCCGTATCTGAACGTAATGGTACTGTAACTTACCAAACGGAACCTTTGCTTGTCTCTAGTAAGACAGCAAAAACTCTAACGTAGATTCATGACGTAAAACCTGAGAAAACAACTGGTACTACCGCTGAGGTGAAATGACGGGATTTCTAGGGAGGGAGGGGGGTGATGCAGGACCCAATCCAAGATATCAAAACGGAAAGAACCTTACAGTATGTCAACCTTAGTGTTACGTACATAGAAAAAGTGTGACCAAAGAAAGTGAGTCGTCATACGTAAATTCTAAGAAGGTACAGAAAACCACCGAACTATCGAGTAAAGAAACATAGTTCCTTATTATGAGGTAACATTATTATCAGGTCAATATAGGCATGGTAGGTACCATACCTATGTGGTGTCAAATAGGTAAGTACCATTTGTTAGACACCCTCTGGGGTCAAACTAAGAACCCAGTCCTCCTCCCGAACCGTTGGGTGTGGTTATAAGAACGGACCTCTTAGGGGTACGTGTCTCCTCGGACCACCCGATGTCAGATNGAACCTAATGGTACTGTAACTTACCAAACGGAACCTTTGCTTGTCTCTAGTAAGACAGCAAAAACTCTAACGTAGGTTCATGACGTAAAACCTGAGAAAACAACTGGTACTACCGCTGAGGTGAAATGACGGGATTTCTAGGGAGGGAGGGGGTGATGTAGGACCCAATCCAAGATATCAAAACGGAAAGAACCTTACAGTATGTCAACCTTAGTGTTACGTACATAGAAAAAGTGTGACCAAAGAAAGTGAGTCGTCATACGTAAATTCTAAGAAGGTACAGAAAACCACCGAACTATCGAGTAAAGAAACATAGTTCCTTATTATGAGGTAACATTATTATCAGGTCAATATAGGCATGGTAGGTACCATACCTATGTGGTGTCAAATAGGTAAGTACCATTTGTTAGACACCCTCTGGGGTCAAACTAAGAACCCAGTCCTCCTCCCGAACCGTTGGGTGTGGTTATAAGAACGGACCTCTTAGGGGTACGTGTCTCCTCGGACCACCCGATGTCAGATACCCCAGCGTCTCTCAACCTGTACTGACTCGTTGAAAGTGTAGGTAAGTGGATAAAAAAATATTACTATCATCATTTAATGAAGAATTTATAAATAAAAATACATAAATAAACCGACGTGGTCCAGTATCAACGGTGTACACCCTAGAAACCAACACCGAACGTTCTAGACCAAGGGACTAATCCCTCGTTTGGGTCCGGGGGACGTAACCCTACCACCTGAGAATCGGTGACCTGGTGGTCCCTTCAGGTAGACAAGTGGAAACTTCCTGTAGAACCAACGAAGGTCAAACCCCGTTATATCAACGTTGACTGATCCGTAACTAATACCGACGATATACCAAAGTACACGCACAAAACGGACCTATTCAAAAGTTTAATTAACCTATTTATAGATCCTTGTGTTGACTACCTAACGTCCTATTCTGATATAAATCGAACCACATTCTGTGGTGGTTTAACGGAAGGTTTCATCGACATGGTAAACGGAAAGGTAGTCGTTCCTTACTTACTCTTAAAACCAGCGAGGTGTAGGAACAGTCGTAAAACAACGAGTCAGCGAGTTAGCACCGGAGGAGAAACGTACCCGACATCGTGTGGTCCGAAGGAACAGGAAGTGGTAGAGGGTCTCGAACAAGTTTGAGTACAGGTAACTCAGTCACTCCGGTAGGTCGGTTGAGCAGGAGACAGTAGGGGAAGAGGATGGAAGTTAGAAAGGGTCGTAGTCCCAGAAAAGGTTACTCAACCGAGAAGTGTAGTCCACCGTTTTAATAATCTCGAAGTCGAAGTCGTAGTCAGGAAAGTTACTTATAAGTTCCAACTAAAGGAAATCCTAACTGACTAAACTAGAGGAACGACAGTTCCCCGAGAGTTCTCAGAAGAGGTCGTGGTGTCAAACTTTCGTAGTCAAGAAGTCGCGAGTCGGAAAAATAACTGGTCTAGAGTGTAGGTATGTACTGATGACCCTTTTGGTATCGAAACTGGTATGTCTGAAACCGTCTGTTTAATTACAGAGACGAAAAATTATACGACAGATCTAAACAGTATCGAAAAGAAGGATCTTTTCCTCATTTACAGAAAATTAAAGTACCGATGTCAGTGGTAGACGTCACTGAAAACCTCGGGTTCTTTTATCTCAGACAGTGGTAAAGGTAACAAAGGGGTAGACAAAAGGTACTTCACTACCCTTACCTTCGGTACTAGAAGTCAAAAACTTACAACGTAAAAACTTACGGTCGAAAAAAGGATAGGAAAAAGTGGAAGTAGTTTCTCCGAGAAATTAAGGACAAGCGAAAGATGGTAATCCCACCACAGTAGACGTATATACTCCAATAACTATAAAGAGACCCGTTAGAACTAAGGTCGAACACGAAGTGGGTCGGGCCGTAAAGTGTACTACATGAGACGTATACCCTTTGTCACCTTTGTCACTGTCTGAAATAAAACCCCCCGAGGTTTTAATGACGTCTACCACTGACGACGGTACTTTAATTTTCTGTGAATGAGGAACCTTCCTTTCAATACTGGTTGGATCCATCGTATAATTTTTCGTCTCTGTAATGAAACGTTTGTTTCCAGACAGATCAGTTCCGATACCAAAAAGGTCACCAGTACATACCTACACTCTCAACCTGACACTTCTTCCGACTCGCGGTTTCTTAACTACGAAAACTTGACACCACAACATCTTTTGAGAACTCTCAGGGAACCTGATGTTCCTCTAAGTTGGTCAGGTAGGATTTCCTCTAGTCAGGACCCACAAGTAACCTTCCTGACTACAACTTCGACTTTGACGTTATGAAACGGGTGGACTACGCTTCTTGACTGAGTAAACTTTTCTGGAACTACGACCCTTTCTAACTTCCACCCTCCTCTTCCCCTACTGTCTCCTACTCTACCAACCTACCGTAGTGACTGAGTTACCTGTACTCAAACTCATTTCAGACCCTCAACCACTACCTGTCTCTCCGGACCATACAACGTCAGGAACCCCAACGTTTCTCAGTCTGTGTTGACTCACTGACTTGACTTAACTTGAGACGTATAACCAATTTATTCGTCCCACTGTTATATGTCGGAAGTGTATGAGGAAAGGGTTAAATCTTGGTCAGACAAAAAGGTACAAACCAAGATTGACAACGAAGAACTGGACGTATGTCTAAAGAGTCCTCCGTCCAGTTCACCAGACCATAAGGGTAGAGAACTTCTCAAAAGATGTCAAACAACACTAGGTGTGTCAGTTTCCGAAATCACATCAGTTACTTCGTCTTCATCTACAACAAAACCTTAAACGAACGAAAAAGACACTAGGTTAACTACAACCGTTAAACCAAGGAGAGGTAAAAGAGTTCAGGTCGAACTTGTAGACCTTCAAGAACCAAGTACATGACAACTTTGGATCGAACCTCCTAAAATTCGTACTAGAACGATCGCGCACTTTACTCACGTTAACACACCATCAGACTTGTAAGAAACCGTAACGAGAAGAAACCCTAATCTTACTTTTGACTGGAAAAGGTCAGGACACCGGTGACGACTCAAAAGGTTTAAACGACCGTATAACTCACGTCGTGAAAGTGTCGTAGTAGAAAGTCCTAAACTTTGTCGAGTTGACCTTACGGTAGTGGAGGTGATCGGAACAAACATCACTACGAAGGATTCCGGGAGAACTGAAGTGTGAAGTTCTACAGACCGAGATCTACTCACTAGTGGGGTAGCACCAATAGACCCAGGACTTCGAGACAAAACATGTCAACAAGACGCAAAAGAACGGTGGAACAGAATTAGAGAAGACGAAGACAATCCAGGTATGGCAAAGATAGGAAATAACACGGACAGAAACGCACTTTACAAGGGAACCCTAGAGGTGCAGAGATCATAGCAGTCGTAAATGATCACAGTAAAAAAAACATAAAGTCGGTGCAATTATCTACAAACCGTCCTAGAACAACAAAATCAAACGTTAGGGAACTACTGTAGACTACACCTCGTGGAAAGGCACACGAGTAAACGGCAGACATATAGAAGAAACCGGGTGAAAAATTGACCAAAAATTTAAAAGAATAACCTAAAATTCTTAAGAAACACATAGAACTTGTGATCGGGAAAGGTCCGTCCACAAAACACTTCTAAAAGAGGGTCAGACACCGAACAGAAAACTAAGAGAATTGTCACGGAAAACATCTTGTCTTCACAAAGTAAAATTACTTCGGATCGAATAGTCAAAAGGTAAAGTGTTTAACACGAAAGCCAGAACATAGACTTTTCAGTCACGGTTTGGGTTCCAGTAGAGCTACAACGGAATACAATAGCAGATCTTCCGACTGTCAAAACGTAAAACTCAACTTCACTTGCTAGGCAAAACTCAATTGAAACAACGACAACGAACCGACTAACCAAAACGTACACCCGCGTGTCACCGAGGTCGTAGGAGACAACTTTTCCGGCAGGAGTCGAGTAGACTGACACACAAAGTCTCATTTACAGTCGAAGGGACCGAGGGACTGGGGTGTCTAGGACTGGGGAGGGGTCGGGTATATCCCGGAAGGAGGTGGGGGACATAAAAACAACATGTCGTGAAAAGTGGTAACTAGAAATGAAATTAGGTGGACAAACGAATAAAAAAACAGAGAGGGTGTTTGTCACCTACTGAGCGTCCCTCCTACCCTCGGTCCACATATAACCTGGGTAACGCACACAAGAAGTTCGGGTCGAGTCGTGTGTCACCCACGAGTTATTTACAAGCGGTCTCCCTACTCGTTCGTCTACTAGCCGATGTAGCGAACGTCGGTACCCTTGCAGATGCCCATCGAGAGATGAGGACACCCTAACAGATATGAGAGAGGGGAAGTGGGTCGGAGGACTGTGGAAGGAGCAGTGGTACCCACTATTATGTAATTTATACAGGGGTTTTCAATACAGGTTCAGGAGTAAGGACCAAGGATCAAAGGAGAAGTCTTTCCCTCGGGGAGTTGGAGTCCCGGGAGGGAACTAAGTAGAGACATAGGGGGTCGACGCCGGGACCTTACACTGAAATTAACCTTTCTCCTAGAGACGTCTATATTAATCCCCAGAGCTTTACTCTGGTAGGACCCACTCCTACCCAGGATTTAGGTTGCTATTCACCGGAATATTCTCTTTCCTGCACCTCTGTGTTTGTGTCTCTTCCGGTATGCTTCCATCCCTGTCTCCGGCCTCTAACCATCGATATTCGGTTCCCCGTGACTTCGAACGGTCCCCAGTGGTCTCCGGTCCCCCCTCCGGACCCTATCTATAAAAGGAGCCTCGGTAGTCTTCCTTGGTTGGGAGAGTCGTGGAAGCAAAGCCTTAAGACCGGGCGTCCTGATTTCTCTCCGATGTAAAGACAATAGAATTCGGGGGGTCAAACACAGTAACACCCCACCGTCGGGGTCCTCCGAGTCCGCAGTACCATTGGTCGACAAGGCGGGAGGATCAAAGGAGAAGTCTTTCCCTCGGGGAGTTGGAGTCCCCGGAGGGAACTAAGTAGAGACATAGGGCGTCGACGCCGGGACCACACCTTTGTTTGTGCTGCACTACCGGTGGGTGGCTCCTGGAGGGCCCCGTCGCACTCTGAGAGGTCGTCTCGTAGGTCCCTGCCCTTGGGTGTGTTGCAAGGAGGTCCCCCACCCTCCTTGCACGCGAAATCAATGGTGCATCGACACAATGGAGCCCGTGTAGTACATTGGAGAGACTCGGAGTCAAAGTACCACTCTATCCTCAGGAATGACGGACTAATACCCGTACCTCCTCACTCGGCCTATCCTCTAGGACCCGTCTCCCTCTCTGAGCCGTGGCTCCTCAAGCCTCGCACCGAGGAGAGACCCACGTCCGGACAGAGGGACGATAGGTCCGACGCGGGGCAGGACACACCCATACACACACACACTACAGAGTCTACTACTGTGAAAACCTTTTACTCGAGACCTGGGGGTTCAAGTGGAGAATGTTCACCCCACTGAATGAGGAAAACAAATAAAAGCCGACACGACCCAGAAACACCGACATACACTCGAAAGAGATGAACTCCGTCCGTCCCCGTTGAAAGAGTAACACCATGTGTCTGAAGAGAGTAACGGTCCGCACCCGAGACCCGGTACACCCGGAGTCAGTAGTGCCGAGCACCCGAGACCTCGTGCACTCGAGTCCTGAATGCCACGTACCCAAATCGGTCCCCTAGAAGGGTCGGTCCCGAACTTGACCGCAGAGAACGTAGTGGTCGTAACCGTCTGTCGAAGAAATGATGATCGTGGTGGACCCTTAGAAGGGGCTCATACCTAGTTGGGGTACAGAGGACGTAACTGTTCGCCCAAGAATTGGTGACCTGGTGGTCCCCCCTGCAGAACCCCACAGGACCGTTTCGAAGGCTCGTCGGATAGGGTAACGATTCGCCCCCTCTTATTCCGTACACTGGTTCGTAATGTACCAGTCGGTAGTTTGACGACTACGACTTCGTGTGTCACCCACGGATCATTTACCCATGGGAAGAGGGACAGTACCCGCTTGAGGATTTCCGACCCCTAACCGGGACAGGCGGGGTCGTCGGGAGAGAAGGTCAGGCCTTCCAATACAGAGAACTAACACTACACGAACAAGAGCAGAGAAAGGGGTCGGGAGGGTGGGAGAGGATCGTCGGCGTGCACTTATCAGATTCGGAGAGTCTAGGTAGCTATTGCACACCTCGCGACACCAACGTGTCTAAGACTCTCATGTAGGTCCAAGTCACGACCTTTTCTCACGGCACTGGCTAATCACTACAGTCAGTGGTCACTTCGGAGCATCCTCGTCATCCGTACGGTCCGAGGAGACGGGTACCTTAAGNTCTAGGTAGCTATTACACACCTCGCGACACCAACGTGTCTAAGACTCTCATGTAGGTCCAAGTCACGACCTTTTCTCACGGCACTGGCTAATCACTACAGTCAGTGGTCACTTCGGAGCATCCTCGTCATCCGTACGGTCCGAGGAGACGGGTACCTTAAGAGGTCCGTCCTCATGACCTCTCCCAACGAGAAGTCCCCTCATCCGCACGTCGAAGTGCAAATGGTAGAGAACGGTCCGACAGAAATTCTTGAGTCTTTCGAACGTTTAGTCTTCAAAACTCGGACTCGTTGTTTGTTTACAACTCGAAGGAGAGGTTTAAGATGACCTGTACCTCTCCTTTTACCTTTACACGTGTCGAGACAAAGACGGGTGTCTCTGGAATGTCAGAGGAAACTGACCCAGGACCGACAAAGATCCTAGGCCGTGAAGAAAGGGGAAAAGAAGAGTTCAGACCTAGTGGAGAGGGAAATTGTCGACAAGACAGGGTTTATCGATAACACACATGAACCGAGTCGAGGGCTCTCGTTCGTGAGTCCTTAAGATGTCTTTTGTGCAGTGAATTTTATGTCGACTCGAAGGTTCTGTTTAACACTTACGAGATCTCCTTAATGTCAGCGTACTGTCGTCGTTGACCTGCTACTGAGGGTCGACCCCGTTAGCCCCGTAAAGACGAATTCAAACGTGTTCACAAAACGTCGTGCAACGGTTTGAGTCGAGGGGCTGGAAAGCTCCGAATCACAAAGAGCTCCTACTCTTTGCTACGTCCGTCCCTACTGGGACGTTCACCCGAAAAGGACGTCCAGTGGGGGAACGGTGACGGTACGAACGGTTAAACGGAAGGTCAGAGACCCCAAAAGAATAGCGAATACTTGTTAATTCCTCACTCACACATCCCTCCCACGTCTTACACAAACCACCTACTAACTACCTAAAGATACTCCTGGGAAGTAGTAGAGGAGTGGTCAGTCCGACACTGATAGAGTCAGAGTAGCTACGTCCCTGTCCTCTCCCCTTGTTAATAATTCGTGAAGGACATACGGTCGAGGACGTGATTTCTCGACGTACATAAAAGAGTACAAATTACCAGTGTCGTCCAGACAAGTCGTACCACTCGTTGCGTGTCTTACCCCCACGACTCGGTCTTGGGGTCCAGTCTAGGACCGGGACCCTGAATATCTAGTCATTGAGACTCTCTTACCGGAAGAGAAAAAACTTGGAAACAGGGAGAAGGTAGTGTCCTCGTACTCTTATGGAACAGTGCACAATTACTTCTATTCTCTGTGGGGTACATTTTTTTGAAAAGGATCTTCTCCGGGAGACAAGGACCTTCGATAAAAATAAACTGATTTAGTTCCCGACCATGTAGGAGTGAACATCGACAGATGTTTATACACACACACACACACACACATACATACACATACTTCTACAGTACTTATAACAAGAAAAAAGTTTTTTTAAAACAAATTCATATCAACTAATTGTTACGACACAAGACCACATGTTGTTTCACAAGTAGTATAGAGGGCATATAAAGTTAAAATTGATATCTACACATGTACACACACACGAAAAATACTTCCACCCTCAGTGTATTATATTTTGATTGGTAAAATTTCACTCTTTAAGTCTCGTAACTCCTGTAAGGGTCATAATACGTTGGTAGGGGAGATATATCAAGGTCTTATAAAGGTAGGGGAGTTTTCCTTTGGGGCAAGGGTAGTCGGTCGCGAGGAATAGGGGAAGAGGGGGTCGGGGACCATTGGCGTTTAGGCGAGAATCAGAGATACCTAAACGGACAAGACCTGTAAAGTCGACTTCCCTTAGTGTGCGATGCACTGGTTTCGTCGAAAACAACCGGGTCGTCAATGTACGCAATAAAAAGGGAAACACTTACTAATCTATCTAACACCTCCAGTGAGTCAGCACAGACTGAGAAACGCTGGGGCACCTGACATCGGGTGGTCCGAGGAGGCAGGTACCCCAAGAGGTCCGTTCTTATGACCTCACCCAACGATAAAGGAGGAGGTCCCCTAGAAGGACTGGGTCCCTAGTTTGGACCCAGAGGACGTAACGTTCGTCGAAGAAATGGTAGACTCGGTGTTCCCTTCGGAGAATACTTATTAAACCTCTTTGGTTTTCTTATGACAAAGTCCTATGTACTTATAAGATACTTTTAGTCTAAAGCTACAGGTATTTATATAAAAATAAATAAAAATTTATTGAAATACATAAACCGACACGACCCAGAAACAAAGACGCGCTCGAAAAGAGATCAACGTCCCTTACTCCCGATGAGAGATCAACACCTCGTGCCCAAAATCCCGCGTGCTCGAAGTCATCACCGTCGAGGGACCGAGACCCCGTGTCCGAATTATCAATATCACACACCGAATCAACGAGGTACGGTACACCTAGGAGGGCCTTTCACTTCAACGAGTCAGCACAGGCTGAGAAACGCTGGGCACCTGACCTCGGGTGGTTCGAGGAGGCAGGTACCCTAAGAGGTCCGTTCTTATGACCTCACCCAACGGTAAAGGAAGAGGTTGGGTCCCCAGTTTAGACACAGAGAACGGCAACCGTCCACCCGAGAAATGGCGACTCGGTGGTCCCTTCGGAATGCAAAATAACCGCGTCTGTGTGGGTAAGTACCTACATAACTCAGATACGTGTCTTTCTCTGACCTACTCGAGTTCGTCTCTTGTGACTTAGAGACCTGGTTTCGAATCTCTTCGACTTAGGGAGACCTGAGGTCTTTGACTCGACACAGGGGTGTGGTATTGACGGAGACTCACACATAAATTATCTGCAAAGACCTTAAGAAGAATGACTCGTCCAGGACTTCTCACTCAACAGTAGTTCTCACTCACCCAGAGACGGGAAGGAATCGAGGGTTCACACTTTAGCTATTGATCGGTTTGTCAATGCCTCTACTTGGCCTTCTGTTGGAAATCTAGTCCCTACATCCCTGTAAACCGTAGTCCCTATAGTGTTGTGGACCAACATCTCCATGCTGAAAAGTCACTACTGACTTAAGTATCCGAAAAACGAAAAACAAAAAAAGACGAATCTAAAAAACAATGGAAAACCGGTATCGTAGACCCGATCCCCGACGGAAAAACAAAATAAAAATGAAGTAAAAATAAAAGAATTTTCAAAATAAAACTAATTTTTAAAATAAAATAATTATAAAACAAAGAAATCTAAATTTTACAGATTTAGTATTAAAAAATAAATTTTTTTAAATCAAAATAAATCTAAATTTTTAAAAAATTCAAAGTCTCAAAAGGAACCACCGGATCCCCAATCCTAAGACCCGAAAGTGACGACACCGGATCCAAGTTATGGACCAACCCTTGACTCTAGGACGTTCGGTGTGTTGTGTCAGTTTTTTTAAAAATTCAAAACAAAGCCAAATTAAGAAAAGTAAATTTTAAAACTTAAAATAAGTCTAAAAGATTTTAAAATTAAAACAAGACTAAATGACACCCTAGAACACGTGTGAGACTTTAAAGGTTCACCGCGGTGGTAGTGGTGGCAGGTCGAAGTCTTGAAAAGGGCAGTAAGGTTCCCCTAGTCAGTACCGGGGAAACGTCAGGTAGGGGTGAAGGTGGGGTCGGGGTTCGTGGGTGACCACACGATTCGGATAGCTAAACGGGGAGGATCTACAAAGTACACTTGTGTTGGAAGAGTAGACCAATGAAAGTGACATGTACTAAGCTCCGTCTCACATTGCCAGGGACCAAGGAAAAGTAACGACTCATCATAAGGTAGAATGTGTACTCGGCGCTGAAGCAGTGGGGAAGCAGACAACTACCTGGGTCATTACGACACACACAACAGGAACATTGAAGAACCTCGGGTCCTTGTGGGGTGTGCGTATCATCGAATCTTTCCCATCGTCCCGGAGGGGCTCCCGAGTCACCATTTCTGAGGTGGACGGTCACGACCTCTGTGTCTACATTAGCGACCAGGTCCTTCTGGGGTGTGCGTCGTCTGTTGATTCGGGCCCTCGGCGTTGAGGACTTGGACACGGATCTCGGGCCCTCGGCGTCGGTACTTCGGATGTACACCGTCGATGACTTCTGGACACGGGACCTCGGACACGAGACGTTGCTCTCCGGTGACGTCACTCTCCGGACCCGGGGTGGCGGTCTCTCACCGGGGATGGGTGGTGTTGGTCACCTTCGGACGGGTCGTCACTTCTGGGTCGTGTCGCTTTTTTATGCATTTGTAAAATTTTTTTAAATTTTCTTTTACGTCATTGCAGGAAAGGGCGGAGCACACGGGACCGGAGGGGAAGGGAGTGACCGACCCCTGAGATTGTGACGACAAACGGTTCAGTGGGGAAACCCCCCGACCAATCTGGACACACCAAGGGACGGTGTGGATCGGTCCTCCTCCTCCTATCTCAGGACGGGAGACTCTGTGGGTACCCAAGACGTGAGTGCACGTGTCGTATTAGTTTGTCGAACTGGATTGCTCCTTGTCCCTTCCGGACCCGCGACCCCGTTGTTGTTGGTTAAAACTCGGGACGTACAAACCGTGGAGTGTGTCAGGGGACTGAACGGAAGACTGAAGTTCTTTCCAAACTGGGAACGAGCATACCTATTGTTCGGACGTGTCTCGGAGGAGAGGAATCCCTAGTGCCGGACAACAGTGTGTCGAACGAAACCAAAGAACAGCAGTCGACCTCCTCGACCAAACCCGTAACTGGAGTAAACTTAGACGGAGACCAGGAAAGAACCATGTACCGGAGTCCGTGTAACGAAGTGGGACGATTGGACGTTACGACATTAGTCCCACCTTTTATTATTACTGTACTAATTCAATAATTCAATAATATAGTAGTAATATATAACAATTATTACTATCCGTGATCTGTCCAACCGGTCACGAGAAGTTCCCTACGTCTCAAATTCCTGGGGTAAATTGTAACGATTTCAAATAAAGATTTAGAGGTGTAGAAAATAAACCCGTTCCCCTATTCCTTAAAGACCTATGGACCTTGTCGAAGAGACCTTTCGTTTCTTTGTTTATAAAAAGTCTAGGTGAAAAAAAAAAAAGGTGAAAGTAAAAAAATTCAACTCCACTTTAAGTGTTTTCCTTTTTAATTGGTGAATTTCACATATCGAGTCACCGTAATTCGCGTAAGTTTTACATGTTTGTAGGGAAGATCGATCAAGATCTTGTGAAAGTAGTGGGGTCTTCCTCTGGGACCTCTGTAATCATCCATGTGAGTGAGGGGTAATGAGGGAGGGGGAGAGTCAGGGACCGTTGGTAAGTAGACGAAAGACAGAGATACTTAAACGGACAAGACCTACAAAGTATTTACCTTAGTAAGTCGTCCACCGGAAAACACAGATCGAAGAATATGAGTCACATTACACAAGTTTGAAGTAGGCATAAAATTGTACGCAGTGATACGAGTCAGTACAGGTTAAGAAACACTGGGGTGCCTGGCATAGGGTGGTCCGAGGAGTCAGGAACCTTCAGAGGTCCGTTCTTATGACCTCACCCATCGGCAACGGAAGAGGTCCCCTAGAAGGGGTGGGTCCCTAGTTTGGGTCCAGAGGGTGCAACATCCGTGTAAGTACAGAGCCACGAAGTAGGGAAAAATACCGACTTATTATACGGTTCTAGATCTCCTGGTGTAAAACAAATAGACGACTACCTGTAAACCCGAGAAAGCTGGAAACCCACTAACACTGATCTCGACGACACTTGTAAACACATGTCCATAAACAAACTCAGGGACAAAAGTCGAGAGACCCCAGATGTGGACCCTCACCTTACCGACCTAGAATATTATTGCAATACAAATTGAAACCCCCTCGACGGACTAGTTTAGGTAAAACTTTTCCGAGTGGGCCCTACCTCTGTCATGACCCAGAAGATCGGAACTGGCGTGGAGGGTGGCGACGGCGTCCTATAAAGAAGAAGACTGTAACTAAACTCGGACATGTTCGTGTTAGAGTACAGAAGGGGGGTCTGTGGGGTACTACCGAGAGAGACGGTTCGCGAAAGAGGGGGACAAGGTCCTTGTGTCCCGAAAAGGGTGAAGGGTGACCCTCGGTTCGGTACCCTGCCTACTCACTGCGACGTCGAAACTGTCCTGCCTTGTGTGGACCTACCACGTTAGTCGGGGGAAATGTCTACTCCTTGGACTCCGAGTGACGGTAGTGTGGTCGGGGGAGAGTAGGGGTCAAGAAGTTGTAGATACGGGTAGGTGGGACCCGTTTACGACCGAACACCAGGGACTTGATGTTTACAAAAAGAGTAACTTAGACCCCCTCCCTCCAATTTGTTTTTGAATTTCTCACTATCCGGGACTACCTTTTTATAGATGTCACAGCACCCCAGTCACTACAGGGGTGATTTTCTGTGGGGGTGTAGGATTGGAGGGTATAGGTACTTACGCTGGAAGAAGGGTCCTACGTATCATCGTTTCTTGGGTGGACGATTACGTCCTCCGCGTTCGTTGAACCCAAGTTAGGGAGCCATCCCTTCTAGGGGACCTTATCCTTTACCGTTGGGTGAGGTCATAAGAACGGACCCTTTAGGGTACCTGTCTCCCCGGACCGCCCGACGTCAGGTGTCCCAACGTTTCTCAGCCTGTGCTGACTCACTCGTGCACGTGTGCGCTAATTTACTTTCTAGAACTCCAGTAAGACCTAAATCTTACCTGAGATTCAGGTCCCTGTCCACAGAAACGTCTCTTTTTCTTCCCCTTTGTCTCTCTCTTTCCGTCCGGTGCACTTCTGCCTCCTTCTCTTTCCCCACTACGCGGGTGTTCGGTTCCTTACTACTCCCGTCCAACGACCGTCGGTAGTCTTCGACCCTCTCTCCACCCTGTCTAAGAGGGACGCTTGGAGACCTTCCTCGGTTGGGATGGGTGCGGAAGTAGAGTCTGGAACCGGAGGTCCTGACTCTCTGTTGTTTACACAGACACGCTGCGATGGGTCAAACATTAGTAAAAAACTTCGTCGGTGTCGTCCCGCCCCTGTCTTCCCCACCAGTCCCCAGAGACGCGTGACTTGGACCGGACTAACACTTACTCTAGCGGACGACTCCGACTCCAAGGGACCCGGGTCGTCCCTCAGTCCGCACGGGCGTTTGTCGGTCCCACCTCGTTCTATTTGCGGAACTTTCTCCATGTTAATAATAGTAAGAATAAGAGTAATAACAACTCAGTATTGACCAGAGGCACTTTACCCCCCGAGTAATAAGGGGGATGAGGTCGGGTAGGGAGGAGAGGGGTGGGGTCAATTACCTTGGGGGAAGAAAGCGGCTCCGATGTCAACGGTCTAGTTTGTATTCTGCGGGTCACTTGATACTTAAAGTCTCTCGACTCCTTTCTACAAAAGTATATTCTTAGAGGGGTATATTGACGGAAGGGGAGGGGTACGAATCGGATCTCAACAAAAGTGTTCATTGGAAAAAAAAAAAAAAACCGACACGGTGCAAGTACACCCTAGAATCGAGGGGTTGGTCCCTAACTTGGGCTCGGGGGGCGTCACCTAACTTGGGATCGATGGACGTCACCTTCACACCTCAGAATTGGCACCCTTGCGTCTCGTTGTTTCGGGCGCGAGGTCTGGGACCCTCGGCTTTGCTGACTCGGGTGTCCGGATCTCGAGCACGAGACGTCGTTCTCTTCAGTGACGTTTCTCTTCGGGAGTGTGGCGTTGTTCCTCGTCGGGGCTGAGCCACGTCGGCCTCCTTCGGGTGCGCCGGCACCTCTGGGTCGTGCCGGTCTTTATTCAGTCACTTACTTATTTTGATTGGGACCTGGTGGCCCCTTTGGCGATGTTTATTGGAAAAGGAAAACCTCGCTGTCTGGAGTAACGTCTTTTCGACGCTTCTAGCATGCGTCTCAAGGGTTCAGAGGGACTGGGTCAAAAGGACTTTCAATTGCAGTGTGTTCTGGTGCCACACAAACAGCTCTGCCTCTTTAATCGTGACCCGTTTTCACAACTACGACGTGAGGTCTGACATACGCTAACGGGGGCGGAGCAGGTGCTCCCAGGAAAAAGCCCAAACCCAGGGCAGGTCGCCAGTCAGTAGTACAACGGGGGCAGAGGAGACCAGACACTGTCAAAGAACCCAGACCAAAAAGGTAGTGGAAGTGTCAGGACGCCTCACGGGGTCCTGGTGTCTTACAAGGGGGTAGACCCAAACAGACGACAAAAGAACACTGATCTACCCCCCTAAACCCCTCTCCTGGTGGCTCCACTCCCAGGGAGGTACGGTGCGGCAGGGTCCCCAGAGACTACAGCAGTATTGAAGAATGACACTACACTTGTGACACGAAGTACGAACCCCCCGTGGTACTCGTAGGGGGGATTTGTAGAAGTCCTTGGTCCACCTCGAAGCCAAGGAGCTTTCGCCTTCTGTCGCTGTCCTGCGCGGTCCGCGACCCGGTCCGGGACCCTACTTGGGTGAAGCTCGACGACCTTCTGTCGAAAATTTTTTACTTAATAGAAACCAACGCGACCCGGAAGTAACGACACGTACCCAAAAGAGATCAACGCCGTTCGTCGCCGATGAAAAGCAACTCCTCGCTCCCGAAGAGTAACGTCACCGAAGAGAACACCGACTCGCACTCGAGATCCACGTATCCGAGTTCTCAACCTCGTGTGTCCAAATCATCAACACCTGGACTCGAATGAATCAATGGGTCGTCGTACACCTTAGAAATTCCTGGGCACAGGGGACGTCGCTGTCTACCGAAGAATTGGTGACCTAGTGGTCTGTCTAAAATTACCCTCTTTCACCTACATCTTCTTGAGGTTGACGTATCGGACCTTAGGACTTTGCCAGGAGAATAGAAGACGGGTCAAAGGGCTCCGACGCATGAAACGTCGAAGAAATTCACTATTCTCTCCGTCGGTAAAAACTCTTCACACGGACTTCGCACAAGGAGATTAAATTATCGGACTTCTTGGAACCCGACTCGGTAAAATTGAGAGCCTTAACTAAAGTAGAAGTGTCGTCGAGACACTACAATGGGTTTAAGAGGGTTCCTCTTACCTCCGAGTCTCTCGGAGAACTTCTAGTGTGTCGTCGAACCTAAACGAACGAGGGTGGTTTAGACGAGGGACAGCGTTCTTTGGAATCATCAATTCAACGCAGAAGGGATCTTATACAAGAAATGAATTAGGTAAATAAACCGAGTCACCATTTCTTAGGTGGAGGTCACGTCCTCTGTGTCCTCTGAGCCCAAGCTAGGTACCCAACCCTTCTAGGGGACCTCCTCCTTTACCGTTGGGTGAAGTCATAAGAACGGACCCTTTGGGGTACCTGTCTCCACGGGCCGCCCAATAACAGGAACCCCAGTGTTTCTCATCCCGTGCTGAGTCGTTGACACGTGCGTACGGGTGTGCAAAATCAATTAATAAAAACCGACACGGACCAGACACGACGAAAGACACCCGAAAGAGATCAAAGCCACTCACCGCCGGATGGGAAACAACGTCACTTGCCCGAAGAGTTACACCACCGAAGAGAACAACGTCCCGTGTCGAAGACCCCGTGAGTCTGAGTTATCAACGCCGTGTACCTGAATCGACGAAGCGTCGTACACCCTAGAAGGACCTGGTCCCTAGTTTGGCCACAGGGGACGTAACCTCCGTCTGAGAATTGGTCACCTGGTGGTCCGTTCTGGATCCTATACAAAAATTTTCCAACCCCCACCCCCGTCCAGTACTCTTGGCCCAGTCCCCCCGGACGATCGTCCTAAAAGGTTGGAACCACGACGACTGTAAACCCCGGCCTACCCTGACAGGACACGTGACATCCCACAACTCGTCGTAGAGACCAGAGGTGGCTGGTCTACGGTTAATCGTAGGAGATCAGTTCTGTTGGTTTTTACAGAGGTTCGAAAGGGGTTCCCTCGTCTCTGGGAGGTACGTTTGTGTCCTCCGTTCGGACGATGAGTCGACACTAAACGTGAAGGTCGTTTGGGTCCTCGGGTCGACCCGCCATCCGGGCGAAGGGTCGAGACCTTCCTTTAGAGGGAGGTAGGTAACAGTGGTAGTCGTCGGTCGAACCTTCTGCAACCTGTAAACGTTAAATTATTTTCAGATTCGAGGGGACTGAGTCCCCTCGGAACATGAGTCGCTAGTCAGGACAAATGTGGTTTGTTACGGACTCCTTAACGTCTTTCGGACAGTGCACACCCATACACTTCTCGTTCTTTTTGGTCTCCCCGGCAGTCGAGAGGACTGAGTATACGACGACACGACCCTCAAGCCGGTTCGCGACTGAGTGCCGCTACAGTATGGACACGGCTTCGGGTCCCTGCCGTGGGAAGACTCTTTTATAACCGAGTTCGGTGTCGGCAAGCCGAACCGGGACACGAACGAGCGTCGTGGGTCCCACACTTCCCCACACCCTGGGTGCTACCGAAACGTGGGAGGACCCTTCGGGGCCCGACAAACGTCCTCCGTCCGACTCAGTCGGCACCTCCCACCACGACCCGGCTCTGAGGACCTCTACCTCTTTCCCCCTCCCCTCGTCTTGAAGTCTATACGTGGCAGACCAAGACACATAAGTAAAAACAGAAATTGAATTCCTTTTCAAACTCTACTGTAAGGATAGTGTATCTTAATTGGACCCGAAGGGACCACCGAATCTCCATTTCTTAGACGGACGGTCAAGTCCTCTGATGTCAAACTAGGAACCAGACCCTTCTAGGGGACCTCCTCCTTTACCGTTGGGTGAGGTCATAGGAACGGACCCTTTAGGGTACCTGTCTCCTCGGACCCCGCGATGCCAAGTACCCCAACGTCTCAGTCTGTGCTGAATTACTGATTTGTTGTTGTTTTTAATCGGACAAAATCAGGACGATATTGTTTGATGGTGTCTGGCCCACTGAATCTTTGTCGTCCTGAAACGAAGAGTTACAAGACTTTTAACGTGCCATTTCCAGTTCCATGGCCGACTAAATAAAGTGAGGCAAACAGAAGTCCCGGGTGGATATACCCGTGTACTTAGTCCCAAAGTACGAAAAAATTCCGTCCTATTATAAGGTAACACATCTCCTTGGTGTAAAAAAAAATAGAGAAGTAGTCAACTACCTATAAATATATAAAGAACCGATAACACTCATCATGACAAGGTTTAAACACACATGCTTATAAACAAACTTGTGGACAAAAGTTAAACCCCCTCAGATTTCCTGTCTTTACCATACCTGGATTGTCTTCGTCTTCTATAATTCTTCTCCACCGTTCTTATGTACCTTCTTGACATGTTTTTTCTAGAAGAAGTTCTGGGTCTATTAGTACTACTACACTAGTGATTAGATCTCGGTCTGTAGAACCTTTCACTTCAGTTCACCCAGAATCTTTCGTAGTGATGTTTGTTTCGATCACCTCCACTACCTTAAGGTCAACTCGACAAAGTTTAGGACTTTCTACTACGACACTTTCACGACGTGAGTTATACGGTCGTTTAAACCTTTTGAGTCGTCACCGGTGTCCTGACCTTTTCCAGTCAAAAGTAAGGTTAGGGTTTCTTTCCGTTACGGTTTCTTACAAGTTTGATGGCGTGTTAACGTGAGTAGAGTGTACGATCATTTCCTTACGAGTTTTAAGAGGTTCGGTTCGAAGTCGTTATGCACTTGGCACTTTAAGGACTACAAGTTCGACCAAAATCTTTTCCGTCTCCTTGGTCTCTAGTTTAACGGTTGTAGGCGACCTAGTACCTTTTTCGTTCTCTCAAGGTCTTTTTGTAGATAAAGACGAAATAACTGATACGGTTTCAGAAACTGACACACCTAGTGTTCTTTGACACCTTTTAAGACTCTCTCTACCCTTATGGTCTGGTGGACTGGACGGAGAACTCTTTAGACATACGTCCAGTCCTTCGTTGTCAATCTTGACCTGTACCTTGTTGTCTGACCAAGGTCTATCCTTTTCCTCACACAGTTCCGACATATAACAGTGGGACGAATAAATTGAAGATACGTCTCATGTAGTACTCTTCGCGACCTGACCTTCTTTGTGTTCGACCTTAGTTCTAACGGCCCTCTTTATAGTTATTGGAGTCTATACGTCTACTGTGGTGAGAATACCGTCTTTCACTTCTCCTTGATTTTTCGGAGGACTACTTTCACTTTCTCCTCTCACTTTTTCCACCGAATTTCGAGTTGTAAGTCTTTTGCTTCTAGTACCGTAGCCCAGGGTAATGAAGTACCCTTTATCTACCCCTTTGTCACCTTTATCACAGTCTGAAATTAAAAAACCCGAGGTTTTAGTGACGTCTACCACTAACGTCGGTACTTTAATTTTCTACGAATGAGGAATCTTCTTTTCAATACTGGTTGGATCTATCGTATAAGTTTTCGTCTCTGTAATGAAACGACTGATTCCAGGCAGATCAGTTCCGATACCAAAAAGGTCACCAGTACATACCTACACTCTCAACCCGACACTTCTTCCGACTCGCGGCTTCTTAACTACGAAAACTTGACACCACAACCTCTTCTGAGAACTCCCAGGGAACCTGACGTTCCTCTAGGTTGGTCCGGTAAGACTTCCTCTAGTCGGGACCCTAAAGAAACCTTCCTTACTACGATTTCGACTTCGAGGTCATGAAACCGGTGGAGTACGGTTCTCAACTGAGTAACCTTTTCTGAGACTACGACCCTCCCTAACCCCCGTCCTCCTCTTCCCCTGCTGGCTCCTACTCTACCGACCTACCGTAGTGACTGAACTACCTACACTCAGACTCACTTGAGACCCTCAACCACTACTTCTGAAAGTGTTCCCAGAACGGGATACCGGGTACCCAGTCGACGGACAAAAATGTTTATTTCAAAAACAAATAGAAACGTACGTGATCCCAGAAGCAAGGACGCTCGTCCGAAAGAGATCCACGTCGTTCGCCCCCGATGGGAATTCAATACCACGGCCCCGAAGAGTAACGCCGCCGAAGAGAACACCGTCTCGTCTCCGAGATCCCCCGTTCCCGAAGTCATCGACACCGAGGGTCCCAGGTCTCGTGTCCGAGTCATCAATGTCGCGTACCAGAATCCACTGGGTCCCGCACACCTTTGAAGGGCATGGTCCCTAGTTTGGGTACAGGGGACGTAACCGTCCACCTAAGAATTGGTGACCTGGTGGCCCCTTCGGACGTTTATTTTAAAATAACCTTGTGTCGGTGCGAGTGAGTAAATGTACAACGGATACAGACGAAAAGTGATATTGTCGTCTTAACTTAGTAAAGCTCTCTTACATACTGACTCTTTCCACTTTTACAAATACAGTCCGAGAAATATCTTTTTGAAACGGTTGAGAATTCGGTTCTTCCTAGTCACACATGTAGTGAGGCTGAGTACTCGACCGTACTAGTCCTTACCACAAGATCCAAAGGATAGACCAACCCAACAGGTCATGGACTATCCTCACACTCTCTACTCCGGTTTCTCAACCCCCGCCCCCGCCCCCGCCCCCCCGACGAGACCCCGGTCAACAGAGGAGACGACCAAGGTGGGCGACGAAAAAGGAGGACGGGACCCGACCCTCCGACCGGAAATTGTGTAGTTACCAAGGAACAACTCAGACCGGGTCTCCCGTCTTTCTTTCACTGATCCCTTAAGTAGGAGACCCCAAGGAGGACGGTCCTCCGACGCCACCGAGACAAAAGACGACTCCCGATGGGACGGGAGGGGTCCTGTGTGACGGACGGGGAAGGAGTGGGGACGACGGAACCCCACAGGGGGGTCGCGACGAGTAGGACCTCCGGCCTGGTCGGACCGACCGAAGGGTTTGGGACAGGGAAACGGAGGAGAAGAGTCAGTGGGTCCCACTCGTAGATAGACCCGACACAGGACCCCCTACGTACCTGGGTGGACAGGGGTTTTCCTAAAAGAGGAAAGAAAATCACCCACTTTTGTCTTGTTGAATAAAAAAATACCTGACTTACAAATACAGGGAAGTTTTAAGTGTACAACTAGAGGATTGCGTGTTACACTACCCTAATCCTCCACCCCGGAAACCCTCCACTAATTCAGTACTCCCACCTCAACAGTACTTACCCTAATCGTGGGAATATTTTCTCTGGGGTCTCTCGAACGAGTGGGGCAGACGGTACACAACAAGTCAACGATCCAGTACAGGTTGAGAAACACTGAGGTACCTGACGTCGTGCGGTCCTAAGGAACAACAAATGACAGAGGGTCTCGGACGAGTTTGAGTACAGGTAACTCAGTCACTACGGTAGGTTGGCAGAGCAGGAGACAGCAGGGGAAAAGGAGGACGGAAATTAGAAAGGGTCCTAGTCCCAGAAAAGTTTACTCAGCCGAGTAGTGTAGTCCACCGGTTTCATAACCTCGAAGTCGAAGTCGTAGTCAGGAAGGTAATACATAAGTCCCAACTAAAGGAACTCCTGACTGACCAACCTAGAGGAACGTCAGGTTCCCTGAGAGTTCTCAGAAGAGGTTGTGGTGTCAAACTTTCGTAGTTAAGAAGCTGTGAGTCGGAAGAAATACCAGGTTGAGACACGACCTTTTTGGTATCGAAAGTGATAGACCTGGAAACAAACGTTTCATTACAGAGACGAAAAATTACGACAGATCCAAACAGTATCGAAAAGAAGGTTCCTCGTTCACAGAAAATTAAAATGTCGACGTCAGTAACAAGCGTCACGACACCCTCGGGTTCTTCTATTTTAGACAGTGACACTCCTATGGTATATATGACATAGTCACATATATAGCTATGTATAACAGACGTCGACCCTTAGTCCGAACACAGTCTTGGACTGGTACGACCTGGAAACTAGAGTCTGACGATCGGAAGTCTTGACACTCTCCACTTTTAGACAACAAATCCCTGAAGGGGCCACGGGGTCACCAGTCCTGAGGCGTGACGATCACGACCCCCGGCCCGAAATTAGGGACGTCCCTTGATCCAGGACACATGACGTCGGCGCAAGTCGACTTCGAGGGCGTACGAGGTTGACTTCGAGGCGTACGAGGTTGACTTCTAGAGTCCACGACACCGATCTGGACCGAGCCTGTTTATTTGCTTTTTTTCTTTAAAAAAAAAAAAAATTTAGATGACAAACGTTCGGTGGTTCAGATGCCATAAGACGATTGTCGTCGAACACGACTACCTCTGTCAGACATAGTAGGGGGTCAAATGTCCAGTCCTCGGGTCGTACCATATCAACCAGGAGATGCGTCCCAGGGTGTTTCGACGTCAGTTCGACATTTTTCCGTCTCGGTCGTGAAACGGTCGTTTCCAGGCCCACCCCCTCGGAGTGGACTCTGAACCCCAGGAGGAGGGACCCACACCCGCCTTAGGTCGAGGGACACCCACATCCTGACTCCGGGGGCCGAGGACATCGGACGGACAAGAAGGAGGAATGTCGGACCGGTGTCCGAAGGAGTTCCGAGCACCGAAACGGCAAGAGACGACGAAGGTTAAAGACGGACGATCTGGAAGAAGAGATTTTCTTAACAGGAAGTTTATGAATCAAATTAAAACCTAACAGGTTGCAACAAAAACATTTTAAGACCAATTATATACATTGTCTTTAATCGGGGGGAAAATACGAAACTAAAAATTTTAAACTTCATATCAACTAAATGTCACAACACAATCAAAATCCATATGTCTTTTCACTAAGTTTATGTATATATATACATGTGTGTGTGCACACGATTGAGAGAAGTCAGGTTGAGAAACGCCGGGAGACCGGGTATCAGGTGGCCAGAGGAGACAGGTATACACACACACATATATATATATAAGGAAAAGTATAAGAAAAGGGAACATCCAACAATCCAATCATTTCTTATAACCCACATCGGGAAATATTCACATGTCGAGTCACCGTAGGTCATGTAAATGTAATAACACGTTGGTAGTGGTGACAAGTAGAGGTCTTGAAAAGTAAAGGGGGTTGACTTTGACGGAAATAATGTGCGATTGAGGGGCAAGAGAGGAGGGGGTCGGGAACCTTGATAGTAAGATGTAAGACAGATACTTAGACAGACGGGGTCCCCGGAGTCCATTCACCTGAGTATGACGTAAACGGGAAAACGCGGACCGAATAAAGTGTGTGTCAGCATAAGAGCTCCATGCCAGTACAGTGTACCCAGTCTTAAAGTAAAGAAAATACCAATTATAACACAACATGTCTATATGGTATAAAACAAATAGGTAAATAGGTAACTACTGTGGACCCAACGAAGATGATAGGTTGAATCAATTTTAAAAAAAAAATTAATTCTTTTGACACCAATTTTTTATTTCTAAATTGGTAGCCCGGGAGTGGACTAATCCGGTCCGGGTGGAGGGAAATCTGCCTGAGCCTTTAGTTTAATAAACCTTGGAAGTGACGTAGACGTTTTTAGGGAAGTGAAACCGGGATATTACATTGGAGTACTTCCCTCGTTACAGGGTTGATAAGTGACCAGGGTGGGTATTCATTCCAAAATGTGGTCTGTCCTTAGAATCCTCGGACTCAGGGAGGATGGTACTCGGGGTGGCGGACGGTAACGGGCACCCGCCAATCTTTCCTAACGAGACCTCCGACCCCCGACCTTAACCCTCACCCCTCAAGGAGTAGTCTTTGTGTGACGGGGCAGGAAGGGTTATTTCTGGTGCACGTAACTCTATTACTATCAGGAAATAGGAACCCCGACACTCACAGTCACGGGACCTACTGTTCTGGGACGTCCGTCCTTACCTCCCTGGCGTAAGTACAACGTTCAGGGGACAGGGGCACGTGTCTCCTTCATAGACAAGTGAAAACTCTGGAGAATCTTCACTGACCGGTAACCAAAAACAGGGATAGCCCAGGTTCCCCTGGGGAGCCTTTCCAAAAGTTTCCTGACTGACCGACTACCGGTCTGGAGAATGGTTCCAATAACTAGACAACGTTACTTCCTGGAAAACGTCTGTAAGTCTCCCGACTCAGGCGTACTGAGTGCCACAGGGCCCGTGGACCTCCGACATATGGTTTCCGCCACTGGTAGTCCCCTCCGACGCACACACGTACGCACACCGAAGGCCTGTGTGGACCAACTCAGTGGTCCCCGTGGCGACCCGTCACCCCTGTGGCCGTCCAACCTCCCCCGGCCGGACTCCCCAAGGTGCACCTAGTAGTCGAGGAAGTCCCTGAGGACAAAGTGCAAACCCAGGTCAAACCCCAGGAACCCGTGCAGTGACTCCGACAAAGGTACACCCCGAACCTCACCCCCTCCCCACCTAGTACTCAGACACCGATATTTCGTGCACCGCGTACCTCTCGTGAGTGGATGTCACCGGTGGCAGTAGCCACTGTCGAGGAGCACCCGTCCCTCCACCGGGAACACTCGCGTCTGGGAAAGTGGTGGTGGGAAGGAGCCGGACATTCTGCTTCGGAATAAGAAGGAGACCCTTTAGGGCGGTCTCAATCGTGGTAATCTCGCCCTAAGGGACCCAGTACCTCGACCACCCTGAGACGTGTGGTCGAGGCTAGGTTCGTACCTTCCAAGACGACTTCGGATTCAGTGACGACGGGGAATCACTTATGTGATCCACGAGTTATTTATGGACGGGTTAAAAAAAAGTTTCCTCCTATTTTGAACGTGCGTCGAATCCCGAGATTGGACTTCCCATGCGAGTCACCTAACGTGACTGCACTGGTAGTGGGTCTAATTTTGCACTCTTGTCGGTCACAAGGGTTCCGAGGCAGACGGTTACTCCCTTTGGCACGAAGACTGCAGATAGGGTCCTCTACTCAAAACGGTCGACAACTAAAGTGACTACCTTAAGTGACACCTTAGTGGTAATACGGACGGGAGAAAGTACAGACCAGGGAAACGAGTTAAACCACGAGTCACCTAGGGTGGAAGACGTCCATCGTCTTGAGGAGGAGGAGTCGGGTGGGACGGTAACCCCATAACAATAAGTCAGTGATTCAACACAGGGTAAGAAACGTCGGGGACCTGACGTCGTGAGGTTGAGGAGACAGGAAGGGACAGAGGCTCAAACGAGTTTAAGTACAGGTGACCCAGACACTACGATTTGGTAAAGTAGGAGACGACGGGGAACTAGGAAAAGGGAAGTTGGAAAGGGTCGTAACCCCAAAAAGGTTACTCAGTGTCGAAGCGTAGTCCAGCGGTTTCATAACCTCGAAGTCGACGTCGTGGTCAGAAAGGTCACTTATAAGTCCCAACTAAAGGAATTCCTGACTGACTAGAACGTAATTTACTTATATGATATCGAGTAAGTAACTACTGTCAACCCAAGAAAGAAGGGAAGGAAAGAGGGAGAGAGAGGAGGGAGGGACGGAAGAAAGAAGTGACACTTATGACACCAATATAAAGAAATCACGTTTGTATGTCTAAATAAAGAAATCCCCATGTGCGGATCCTCGTCCTAATGTCCTGACATTGAAATCCTCTATGACTGTTTGTGAAAAGGCTTCACCGACCTGGTTAAATAACGAGTACTTTCGTCTTGGTGGGGGGGCTTCCCTCTCACGTCGATGAATTCCTCGTACCGGGCGTCTCAGACGTTTTTCTTTTAGGACTTGTACTTGGGACCTGTTCCAAACTCTCATAGGGGATCTGACCGACTGTACCCCGTACATCGTCCATTCGCTTATTACCACCTCAACTTAAAACACTTTACTCTGTAGGGGTGGTGTGGACTCGACTTCTTGTAAATAACACGGGTAAGTCCAGGACTACCGGAAGGGACCACCGAGTCTGTCATTTCTTAGACGGACGTTCCGTCCTCTGAGTCCGAACTAGAGACCCAGTCCTTCTCGGGGACCTCCTCCTTTACTGTTGGGCGAGGTCACAAGAACGGACCTCTCAGGGTACCTGTCTTCTCGGACCACCCGATGTCAGGAGCCCCAGCGTCTCAGTCTCTACTGACTTGTTGAGTGTGTGTGTGTGTGTGTGTGTGTGTGTGTGTCCACGAATAAGACTGTTAGTGGTCGAAGATACGGGTGCCCTCACCAGAAAGTCCTTTTATAACTTTTTGTAACTTACACCGAAGTCTAAGTCGGTCCACACTGAAACGACCCGATTCAGCGAAGGGGAGAGACACGGAGCCGAAAGGGACAGACATTTTACCCTTTCCGCAACCCTTGAGGGTTCCCGTGATACTCGTCATACGTCTGCGAAGATCACCTGAAGAAAACACAAGGTCGCCGATTCTGAGGTGTCACAGTTACATTCCCCGGGGCCAAGCTAGGGACCAGTCCCTTGATCTAGGGTCGATTCTCAAGTGTACGACTTTGATTTCTAAGGCGTACAGCTTTGATCCTCGATCGTGGCGGTTTATATATATAAATTTCCCTCTGCAACTATCTTTCACTGAATTTTTAGGTCCGAGTGACACCCGCTGGGCGTCTACGAGACCTAGGGTCGACGACCACCAAGAATCTCCTTCTAAGGAAAGGAAAGGAGCCTTCTAAACACTGCCAAATGTTCGCCACCCCGAACGGTTGTATAAAGTTTATACACGAACCGGAGGGTCGGCGTAGGTGTAAGGGGAATAGTGAGGCCACCTCCTCAGCCTCTAGGGTCGGTTCCGCAGTGAAAGGGAAGAGGCGCAGGCGGCCGACGGTCGCCTCGGGAGGCGGGGCGCGAGTAAGCGTCGGAGCCCACACACAGGTCCCCGGCGAACGTATTTGAGACACAATGCATTCAGGACTCGACTAAAAACCTTTTGAGGGTGGGGGAGGAGGGTCGTGGAAAAAAAAAAAAAAGGGAGAAAGGGAGGTCTAAAAGGTTACAGTGGGTTTGTGGGTCGACGTCCTCCCCCCTACCCCTTCCCGAACAAATGTGCAGAACCAATCTTGTCGCACAGACCTCCGGGCCGGTTTTACACACACTCACGAAAGCTAACACCTTTTTGTTTACACTAAACTCTTTAGCCTTTTTTTTTTTTTTTCCCCTTTTTACTTTACCTTTTGTTGACGACCGACTCGACCTTGAACCTCCGTGCCGGGACTAACATCCTAAAGATTGCTGGACCCCTTCTTACAAGGCCTTATGAGATCCTCCGGGAACACGAGAACCGTCCGACTGTCGGGCACGGGGAGTGGGAGGTGTGGTGTAGTAAGCCCGGTGAGGCCTGCACGACTCCTCCTGCTTACCGACGAAGAAAAGGGCCCCAACACTCGTGTACAGGGGTCCGCGAATTTTTATCGGTGCCAAATAACGTCTGGACTCAGATTGTTAGTCCCAAAAGAAGTCTACATTTTTGAAAAGGTGGCGTTCCCGTCAAATTTTCTTTTATACACATCATCCTCAAAAGGGAAAAAAAGAGGGTTCTCATCTATACTTCCGAACCCAAATTTTACCGGTCGGGTCACCCCACACACACACACACACACACACACACACACAAACTTCTAATTCCCTGGATGATTATAACTTATGGATGATACACGGTCACGGATACACCTCGGGGGTAACCCGGAGTCCTGAGTCTCTTGGTAATCAAAAAGACCCCACCCCCCTCCTTAGTCTCCGTGGCGATTAGGAACCGATCGGTCCTTAAGGTGACAGACTCAGACTTCAGAGACTAGGACTGGGTCCGAGTAAAGGGACATACTTGGATCGGAGGTACCTGGGGGACTTTGACTTCCATTCAACGACCGTATACAGATGGTACTTATTAAGGTCGAAAGTAGTGTGTCCCGGGGTCCTCTAGTTTTTCTATGTTTTGGTCACTGAAGGGGAGAGGCACACCCCTCGAACCAGTCCCCCGATTTAGCGTGTTCGACGTTGATTTCTAGGGTACTCGACTTTACTTCTGAGCCCCGTCGATTTATTCATTTATAATTTTTTTTTTTTTATGTTTTGGCGAGGAGGCTTCTCTAAAAAATCTCTTGGTACCGGATCGCGAACCCAGTTCAACGAAGAGAAAAGGTCAGGAGTCAAAACTATAGACTCTTTACCCAAATAGAGGACTATTAACGATCTATGTACCAGACCTCAGGGAGGGGTGTGAGGTGGTCTATGACTGTACAGCAGCTCCTCCGAAAAAGGACGGAAACATCACGTTTACACATTGCTCCGGTGGAACTAGAAACACTCCTTTCGAGTCCCGACTTTATACTGGAGACCCTCCCTGAAGGACCACCGGGTCACTGATTCTCAGGTCTAAGGGTTACGTCCTCCGGGCCCAAGTTAGGGACCAGTCCCTTGATCTAGGACGTACGGGGTTGATATCTAGGGCACACGTCGTTGATTCTGGGTTGTGCCGGTTTATTTATAAAAAAATTTTTTCTTTCAATGGACAAATAAAAATACTCTTTCTTTTTTTTTACAGAAGCCCCCCAGACTCTGTGTAAAGGAAAAAGTAATTAAAAGACGAACCGGTTCTCCAGATTGACAATGGTTTACTAACCCAACAGTCTAAATTGTAGTGTCTTTACATCGCAGCGTTTAAATTGGAGTAGTCTATTTTGTACTCCATGGATCAATTTACCTCTAAGTTTGTCGTGTAAAAATCGTATTTATATATGGTTCAAAGTGTACTTTACCCTGTATGAAGGAGGTAATTTTTAAAAAAAAATCCAAAATCTTGGATTTTTAAAGTAAAAGTGGGAGACTTCATTCTTTTTTTATTTTGAAAAGAAAAGGAGACAGGATTTAAAAAAAAAAGAAGACTAAAATTTTCTATAGTTCCCTGAAGGGACCATCAGGGTCATCAAGCCTGAATAGGAAGGTTACGTCCCCCACACCCAAACTATGGATCAGCCATTCGATTCTAGGGTGTAGGGGACTCCGGTTTTTTTGACTTGGTATTTCGTCTTCGTCACAAGGCTGTTTAAGTCATTTCTGAAAAAAATTTTTTTACCGGGTGCAATTTTTTTTTTTTACAATTTTTTTTTTTTCTTTAATGTTGTAAAGACACTTGAGGATTTTCATGGTCCCTAGACCTGAAGGACAGACACTAAATAGTCGACCGGGACCTCTTCCACCGGAAGTTTCAGGTGCAAGGGACCCACCTGTCACTGGCGTCTGTAAGGGAATTCACTGTGACAGGCCGTAGAGGGGCCGGAGTCCGGTCAAGACCCTTTTTAGTCCCCCTCTTCACAACGACCAAGTCCGGCGAGACGGGGAGCGTCTCTGCGAAGGCCAGGACTCCCCGAGACAAACTTATGTTCCTTCGCACTTAGTCTGGAGCCGCGGGGCCCTCCGTCCGGGCCACTCCACAGAAAGGTTCCCCGATGGGACTTACGAGTGGGGAAACGAGTGACCGGAAGGCCGTCGGACCCCAAACTCCTGTTTAAATCTAACAACCAGTAGACTGGCTTCACCTGGAAGTTGTCAAAAGGGTCCCAAAATTGCTCAACAGCGGTCTGGAAAGAGCTCCTTGGCGATCTCCTAGTCTCGGTAGAACCACCGAACCCGGGGTCCACCCAAAACAACTCTACTCGGTCCACCTAGTCTATAAACCCCGGGGTTTATTGGTCTTGACGTAAACTAAAGACAGACCGATACTACAGATACTAAAAACGCACTAAAGACGGACTAACACTCCTCCAAGTTCTCCCTCCCCTGTATACATATGGATACCAACCAAGTACAACTTTATATCGTTTTTTGTTGTGTTATAACACGTCGTTAACAGGAGGTTAATTTTTTTTATTTAAAAAATTTTTTCCTTTGTTCGACATTGTTTTGCGTCAGTGGTCTAACTCTTTTATTTTCCGTCTTATGGGTTAATTTGACCCTAAAGTCTATTTGTTGGTAAAGGGGAGGGAGGTGGAGAAGTGATGTGCTGTGCACCCTAGAACCAAGGGACTGGTCTCTAACTTGGGAGTGGGGGACGTAACCTTCGCACCTCAGAATTGACGACCAGGCGATCCCTTCAGGATTCGTTTCTAAAATTTTACATTCATATAGGATTTAAAACGTGCCTTACTCTATATGACTTTTCGGTGGGTCACAAACGGCTTTAAACCTGCATTGGCCCGCAGGACACAAAACAGCCCTCCGCCCACCCCCTCGTGCGTAGGATCGAACTCCACCATCACCCACGGTCCGGTCGTCACAGTAGACGAATGCAGTAGTGGTGTCGGTCACTTGTCTACTCCTTCGACTCCCGACGCCCTACGGCCACGTCTCACTTTCAGAAAGACCACCCGCCGACGTCCGCGCAGGTGTGTCTGTACGTCTTAAGTCCAAATTAGGACGGTCCCGTCTCGAGGAGTTTATTAATTTCCATCGTCATGTTGTGCTGTGCCCCTAGATGGGGTGGGGTGGGGGCGGTTTGCCTTTTGTTCACAAAAGTACTCACAAACGTACGTGTACAGGTGTCGTAGTGATCAGGGTTAGCGGTCTTACATCTTTATTTCGTTAAAGGACCACCGGGTCAACAGTCCCGAAGTGCGAGGGTGACGTCCCCCGAGCCAAGTTAGGGACGAACCTCTTGATTCTAGGACGGCCGACACTCAACACCGGTTTCTTTTTCCTTTTCCATCTTCGTTGGGGTCACAGGTAGTCACCTACTTGCCTATTTGTGTTATACTAGGTAGGCATGTTTCCTTATAATGAGTCGGTATCTTTCCTTACCTAAGTACGATACTACACTTATTTGGAGTTTTTGTAGCACGACTAACTTCTTTCGGGTCTGTGTTTTCAAATATACACTAAGGTGAATATCCTTTCTAGGTCTGATCCGTTTAGGTGTCTCTGGCCTTCATCTAAACCACCGACGGTCCCCGACCCCCTCCCCCGACCCACTAACGATTACTCTACCCGACAGGAAAACCCCCACTTCCTCTACAAATCCTTGATCTATTTCCGCGACTAACGGGTCGTGACATTTACGCTATTTACGGCGACTTTGTGTTTGAACTTTTACCAATTTTACCATTTAAAATATAACAAACAAATCAAACAAATAAACTGGCGTTGAAAAATTTTTATAATCCCTCCCCGACCGATTCTCCTTTGCGCCCGATAGTAGTCCGGACACCGGTCTAAGGACCTTTTGAACACTCGTCCCTGGGAGAAACCACCCGAAGGGTCCACCGAGTCACCCATTTCTTTGGGGGACGTTGCGTCCTCCGCGCCCAAGTTCAGGGGCCCCGTCCTTCTAGGGGACCTCCTCCTACACCGGTGGGTGCGACCATAAGAACGGACCCTTTAGGGTACCCGTCTCCTCTGACCGCCCGACGGCAGGTGTCCCAACTTTTCTCAGTCCGTACCGTCACTCTCTCGCAGGTACGTCCGTGCGTGGGTGAAACGAACCAATGAACGACAGTCGTCGGTACGACCTATCTCCACAGTCCGAGGTGACTCAAGACCCTTCGTCCTGGTGACCACACGACGGGGGAATGTCTTCACCGTTGACTCCGGGAACTCCAGTCCCCTGAGCGGGTCCCCGAGTCGTACTCGCCGACCCTAACGGGCACCCTGGAGTTCGGGTCGTCCAGGAAGGTCCCTTTATGGTAAACGTCCGGTTCCCACGAGTTCAGTGGGAGTCCCCCACTTTCAGTGGAGGTCCCGGGTCCTTTCGGTAGCGTCCTGTAACATCGACCCTCTCGGTTCCCGAAGAGGAGGCTGTCGGGGACCGTCCGGGTCGTATGTCCCTGACTGTCTCCTAGTCATTTTCCGGCCTTAGGGGTATTAGTCCTCTACGAAACCAATTCTCGACCCAAGGACCTTGGTCCATCGACCGAAATAACCCGATCCCCTTCCCGAAGTGGGGAGACTCGGAGTCAAAGGGGAGACTTGGACGGGGAGGGGGGCTGCCAGCCGTAATCGTCTTCCACCACGATATGTACCCGACCACGCCGCAACTTGGGTTAGGGACCTCTCAAGTGGTATGGGGTCCCGTAGAGTTGGCTCGGAACTTTGGGGAGGGGGCTCCCCGGACCTGTAGATCAATAGACAAACTCTTTACTCTTAAAGCCTCTCCTGTGACCGAGTAAGACTTTACAAATTTGTCCTGGTTTCAGTCAGGTGGGACGACTCTTGACCCCCGACCTCCCGTTCGTGTGTGTCCCACGAGACCCACCCTCTAAATCCTATTAGGTAACTAGTTACCTAACTAGCTACCTTTTATGAAAGTTCTTTTGTTCCATAGTCTAGCCCAGTAGAACAAGAACGTTCTCTCTCACCAAGAGACGAGTCCGTCTCGACTCGTTGCAGGGTACATTTCCCCTCAATTTCCGTCTCTCTTTCTCCGTCTCTCTACCCCTCTCCGTCTCTTTCACTCTCCCCCTGGCTCTGACCAACTATCTTAAGTCGGAAACTCGATGAAACTTGACTTCGGGGACTACCCTAAGTCTGGAAGGGGACTGTCTGCGTCTTTCTTCGACTCTCGACCTCCCTCACGGGGGGCAAGACCGGACGGTGTCGGGGGTCGGAGTGCCTACGGGAGACAGGGGTGCGGACGTAGGGGGACCGGGTGTTCAGGTCAATTTTTATCGATCACCTCCTGGTGCCACTGAAGACTTTCCCCGGAGTCGGGTCCGTCGGTGCTGCACGTCCGGTGTCGGTCACTACCGTAAGCGACACCGTCGCGAGTCCCATGTTTCCGCGGAAGTCCCCTTGGCCGTGCAGACCTAGCCTAAAGACCTCTCGTTTGCGAAGAAAGTAAAGGGACTCGGGGCCGTCCCTAGACGGGATTGCCGTCTTCTTTTGTAGGGGAGCTTCCCTTGTCCTAGAGAAACCCCCACACCCCCCTCGGGGTCCCGAGATGACTTACGACCGTGTCTCTCTTCGGGGGTCCCGTGGGGTTCCGTCGGGGGAAGGGGGTAAATCTCATTCAACCCTTCTGAAGGAAGAGGTCACAATACTTTCGCCGAGACATCGCGACCGTAAGAAAGAAAGGATTTACGAACCCCTTTAAATGGTCACTGCGACAAGTCTGGACCGAAAGATGCGCCCTTTCAAGAGGTGGTCGGGTAGCCAAAGAAGGTATCGATGTCCCGAGAGGACCGCTAGAGACAGAAGAAAAATTCTTATAAACAAATAAACCGACTCACTCTAGAATCACCGTTGTCGGGTCTAGAAGTCAACGGTGTACACTTGAGAATCAACGCCGTGCACCATAGATCAAGAGTCTGGTCCCTAGCTTGGGTCCGGGGGGACGTAACCCTCACACCTCAGAATCGGTGACCTGGTGGCCCCACCAGGGGACCACTAGAAAGAAGAACTCATTCAAACCCCTTAAACTCAGAAAGCTCCTTAAACAGGCACAGTAGACTCGGTAACTTAACTGACCCTTAGTTCAACAAAAACCTGCCTCCTCGGACCACCCGACGTCAGGCACCCCAGCGACTCCCAGCCTGTGCTGACTCTCTGAAGTGAAAGTGAAAAGTGAAAGTACGTAACCTCTTCCTTTACCGTTGGGTGAGGTCACAAGAACGGACCTCTTAGGGTCCCTGCCCCCCTCGGACCTCCCGACGACAGAGACCCCAGCGTGTCTCAGCCTGTGCTGACTTCGCTGAATCGTCGTCGTTCAACAAATATCTTACGGGACCACTTGGAAAACTATACACATCCTGAACAGGGGTCCCAGGGGAGAGAGGAAGGACTGTAACTAGTAAACACAAAAGAAAATAAAAAGACTAGGTACACCGAGTCGGGTCCTACTCTTCGGGGTGGGGAACCACAACTGAAACAGGGTTTTAAGCCCGTCATCACCCGAAACAACAAGAGCGACAAGGCTACCGTCACTGTAGTCTCCAGGAAAACCTTTCTAGTGGGGCGGATACATGCCCCACGCTTGTTGGACGGATACATTTCCACTACCAGTGGGTAGAAGGCCGACGTGGGAAACTCGAGGGATTGAAATTGAAGATTCGTATCTTGTCTTTCTTGAAACCCGGGACACTTCAGGTTTCAGGGACCGAGTCTAGACAAGGAAAAACAGTCCTGACCCGATCCCATTCCGTTCACTCCGGAGACTCACATTTTAACTTTCTCCACAGGTAGTCGCCCGAACACCTTCCGTTCCAACCTTTTTCGAGTGTCTCTGTTGAACCGGTGCCGTAGAACCCAATGGTACTGTTGTCCCCTACGATTAGGGGCGAACGATGTGGACACTTCTCCCCCTCCTCTACCTTAATCTTGACTACGTACCTAATTTGTGTATTATTATACGGTGTGGACCCCTTCGTTTGTAGGACCTTTATTACTACCACACACGTACGAGTCAACACAGGGTCAGAAACACTGAGGTACCTGACACAGGGAGGTCCGAGGAGACAGGTTCCCTAAGAGGTCCGTTCCTTATGACCTTACCCAACGGTAAAGGAGGAGATCCCCTAGAAGGGTTGAGTCCCTAGTTTGGGCACAGAGGATGTAACCGTCCGCCTAAGAAACGGTGACTCGGGGGAACCTTCTTAAGTATTATTAATAAGTCGAAGGAATCTCGGAGACACGATTCATAAATCACGAATGTTGTTACATCCTTGGTAATAAACGAGGTAAAATGTCTACTCTTATGACTCTAGGACTCGAGCACCGTCTCTGTCCTAAGCTTGAGACCGACAGTCTGGGGGTCGGACACACGCGAACCCAGGAGTGACGGTTGGCTTTAGTGTCGAGGTGGGCTCAAGGAGAGACGAACCCAAACGTATAAGCCGACCTCTTTTCGCTAAATTTTGTCCTTGTGGGTGCCACCGGGACTGAGACGGATTCAAGACCTTCGCCCCGTCGGAGTCCTGAGACTTGAACCGACCACAAAAGGGGATCGGGGTCCCCGGGTTCCTGGTCCTAAACCGGACAGAATCCGGGGTTTGGTGGACGAGTCGGGTCGCAGGTCGGCCGGACGCACGCTCACTCCGTCTCTCCCCTGGGAGGCGGCAGGAATATATGGCCCCAATAAAAATTGGGCCGGAAGGTCTTGTAATGCCTCGAAGGAGAGAGGCTGAGAGTCCTTCGGGATGAACCGACACAAAGGACGATTGTGCGCCGGGACTCTAACGACTCTTGTTGTCCGAGTTCTGACGAGCCGAGGCCCCCTTTTTTTTTTTTGGACCGGGGGAAAGTTTCGGGACTGTTTTGGGAAGTTCTCGGGTCGCGACGGCGGTCGGTCTCGTACCGGGGGTGTCACGACTGTTTAACCAGGTCTGACACAGGTCCCGGGGGTCCGTCCCCCGGGGGTTGAGGTAGTAGGGAAGGGTTCACCCATCTTTTTGGACACGGGAGGTGGGGTGGGGGTGGTGTGGGGCACCTCTCTGTTTATGAACGGAACCACCTATAAAAATACGAAGAAAAAAAAAATTAAAAATGGACACATAAAAATGACTCCCCTTTAATTACATTGCAGTTTAATCAGTAAAAGTTCACCTTTTCAACCACCGTAACTCAGGCAAGTGGCACAACACGTTGAGAGATAACGCAGGGTTTGTAAAAGCGGTGTGGTTTTACTCTAGGGCAGGGGCAGTCGTCAGGGGCAAGGGCGAGGAGGTCGGCGGCGTCGGTGACTGGACGAAACACAGGGACACCGAAACGGACAGCACCTGCGAAGAATCTCTACCTGAGTACGCGGCACACCGAGGGTCACAGACAGAGGAGAGGGTATCGCGGTGCAAAGGCTCCAAGCAGGTGTAACGCCCTACTTAGTCGCGAAGTGAGGACAAATACGGACTCATGACAAGGTGACGTACCTACGGGGGTACAAAACACAATAGGTGAGGTGACACCAAAAGACAAACAAAACCGCCGTCGTGCGCTCTAAAATCGAGGGGCTGGTCCCTGACTTAGGTACGGGGGACGCCACCTTCGTGCCTCAGAACTGATGACCTGACGGTCTCTTCAGGGACGAACAACTACCTACCTACAACGAAAGGTTGTATGAAACTTCCGAATCCAAACCTTCTTTAATAAAAACAGTCACGACACAGTAAAAAAAGAACCTTCACACCGACAAACTCTCGTCTCGCTCAGTAGGTACCACAGACGCTAAACCGTCGTCCACGTCTCCTTTTCACGAACCGCTGTCTCCGTAGAGTCGTGAAGGCAAGACCAAACAAACTGGACAAGAAGGGCACCAGAAGACACGCGTCACTACCAAAGAGTGCCTCTCCGTCACTCGACACTCCCCGTCGATCCTAGACCAAGTTAGGTCGGAGGAAGTGAATTGTTGGCACCCTACGACCTGTTTCGGGAAACCAAGAGAATTTCGGAGTTTGGGAATAAGAAAGTGTAGTTGGGGGTCATAGGTCTCTAGAAACACAACCCTCCCGGGGGAGGAAACGTCTAGTTCTTTGGCTCTAAATTTCTCCCGCATACTGAACGGGTCCCAGAGTCCCCATGTTCTTCGAGTCTCCACCCCGAGCGGACCACCAGGCCACCAATTCTGAGATACGAAGGTGAAGTTCCCCCACGTCCAAGCTAGGGACCAGTCCCTTGATTCTAGGGTGTACGGTACACCACGTCGGTTTCCCCTTTTTTTCTCCTTTGTTTTGTTTTTTTCACGGTCCCTACGTCGGGGTCGAACTAGAACCCACCCGGGGGGAGGACCAGCCCCCGACCGTAGGAACACTTGTCGGGAAGAGGACTGGGAGGACCCCAGGAAAGAAACCGGGGAGTCTCTTCGGTGACGGAGGAAAGGGTCCAAAAGAACAGTCATGGAGGACCCCAGTGGGGAGGTAGACACCGAAACAGAGTCTATTCTAGAACAGTGGCACAGATTTCTGTAAACGGACTCAGTCACCAAGAATGGACTCCCGCTAAGACGTGAGGTCCCCTACAGACCGTTACAGACCCCTGTAAAAACCAACAGTGTTGACCCCCATCTCCCACGACAAACGAAACTCACCCATCTCTGGTCTCTACGACCAGTTGTGAGATGTCCCGGGTCCTACAGGGGTTGGGTGTCCCGACTACCTGGGGTTTACAGTCATCGCGACTGTACTCTCTCTGGGACGGAGTTGTACGTTCTCCGGGACAACAGACAGACAGACAGACAGACAGTAGTTAGTCAGGTAGTAGGCAGTCAACCAGTAGATCAATAGTAGAAAGTTAGTGGTTATTTGGTAGATAGTTAATACATAGAGGGTAGGTAGATTAACAGACCGTAGATAGACAGTCCGTAGACAGATATAGTATAAATAAGGACCACCGAGTCTACCATCTCTTAGACGGACGTTACGGCCTCTGGGTCCAAGTCAGGGACCCCTCCTTTCTAGGGGACCTCTTCCCTCACCGTCGGGGGAGAGCGTAAGAACGGACCCTTTAGGGTACACGTACCCCAGTTTTTCTCAACCTGACTTACTGATAGTGAAAGTGGTATAGATATTAGATAGTTAATAGATAGAAGGTTGATAGATGGATGAACTGGGTAGTGTCTATTGTTAGGTCAGAGTTTATAGTCGTCACGGTTCTTTAGGGTTGGGTCGCTACTGAGTACACAGACATAATCTTTCCCGGTCTCAGGAGACACCCGACCGAAGAAGGGTGGAGGGTTCTGGACGCTAGGAGGAGGTCGGGACTCTCCACCCTAGGAAATAGGACCACTCCTTTGACCCTGGGTCCCTCCCCTCCTCGGAACGCACACTTCGCCTCGAGTCCGACGTGAGACTCCCGTCATCCCTCGCCACTCTCCAAAATCTCGTTCCCTCCTTTGGCCAACTTAGACACAACCCCTCTACCGAAACCCCGGGCCTACACCAGAACTGACTCCGTCCCTTGGAGCTCCCCTGGGGAAACCCTCTCGACTTCCTGAGGTTTTTCCTCCCCCGCTGGGGTCATCCCAAGTCCTCTCCATGACCTCTCTCTTTCTCTTCTCGTCCCGACAAAGACATTGTGGTCGACGTCCGACACCGACGTCTTCCCTCCCTCGGTCGAAGTAGCCCGAGGAGGACCCCCCAGATCCGTACCTGACGGTATAGACAGGGACCTCTCCCCTCCAGGGGACCTCTCCCCTTACCGTCGGGTCGAACAGTGGTTCATTCGGAAGTAGTCACAAATAGATCCGGTACATGCCAAGTCACCCCTGTGTCTGAAGACCACTCCTTGACCGTACCCCCCCCGAGGTCAGACTCCCCCTGTAAACCTGTGTCTGTGGGGGTCAAGACACCCTAATCCTACCTCGGCACCCTTCCTGGGTCACGACCCCCGTGGGTCTCACCCTTGTCCCAGAGACGGACCCTGACCCCTCGTGGCGGGTCCCTTTACCATACATCCAAGTCCGTTTATCCGTCTCGCCACAAGGTCCATCTCCCGTACCCAGACCTCCACTCTGAAGTCGTTTAAACCCTTTGTCCTCCTTAAGTCACACAGTCTTCCTTTAGATCCCTGCATTTGGATCTAATCCTTTCTAGTATTACACTCACCGAGAAGGGGCCACCGAGTAACCATTTCTTTGCCGGACGTCCCGACCTCTGCACCCAGTCCGGAGACCCAGTCCTTCTAGAGAACCTCCTCCTTTACCATTGGGTAAGGTCGTGAGAACGGACCCTTTAGGGTATCTTCGCGGACCGCCCGATGTCAGGTACCCCAGCGTTACTCAACCTGTGTTGAGTCACTGAGTCGTTGCTGTGACTCTCAACCTCCACCACACTACCACAGTACCCCTGGCCTAGGAGAGAGAACAGTGGAGGGTAGGGACGGGGTCGTAGACTGTTCCACCGTCGTCGGCACCAACCCTTGGCGTAGGGTCATCCTTGTCCCCTGGAGTCGAGTCCCGTTCAAATTTTCAACGTAGATTTAAATATGGGCTTCGTCGAAGGTTCGGACGTCGATAAAGAGCAGTGGGATAAAACCCAGACCACGGGACCTGTGGATTGGGAAACATCGACCGTGGTGGTCGGTCCAGGGTCGTGACTTGAATTGGGAGACTGGAGCGTACCGGGGCCCACCTCGGGGAACAGTATCGATGCCCAAGGACTTCAGTGAGTCGTTTGGGAGTCGGAGACCCGACGCACTCCGACCCCCTATGTTGGGGGACGTCCGGTACGGGCTCCTCGGACCCCACGTCCTGTGTCTGTGGGGTCGGACACGTCAGTCCCGACCTGGCCTCCCGCCCCGCCCTACACCCCTCCTCCTCTGTCGTCCGAAGTATTACCCTGGACTGTGTACCTCACCTCTACGCCCCCGTCACTCCCCCACGGGACCATCCCCTTGGTGTACGCGTTTCGGGACATCCCGACTCCGTCGGACCCGGTCGGTTCTCTCCGCCTCTACGGGTCCCGGTCCGGTCGCCACGGACTTCTGGCCTTCGGACCTGAACTGGACTTCCGCTCGTCTAAAGAGAGAAAGAAAAGTCGAAAACAAAATAAAGACATAAATGAAGACCGATGCGGACCAGAAGCCGCGAGCCGCACCCGAAAGAGATTAACGTCGCTCGCTCCCGATGAGTGGTCGACGCCACACGCCCACCGCGGAGACCAGAACCTCGAGCCCGAGATCCCGCGTCCCCGACGTCGTCAGCGCCGTGCACCCGAGGGAGCGGCCCCGAGGGCCCGAGCTCGCGAGACCGGGTCATCGACACCGGGTCCCCGAGTCAACGAGGGGCTGTGCACCCGAGAAGGACCTCGTCCCTAACTTAGACGCAGAGGACGTGACCCTCCGCCTAAGAAATGATGACTCGGTGGTCCCTTCGGACTCTCCCAAAGAAATTTTTTGTTTTGTTTTGAAATAAACATAACCCTATAGCGGCTAAGTACCCCCGAAAGGTCCACCGAGATCACCACTTCTTAGGGTGACGATTACGTCTTCTGCGTTCTCTCAGTCCAAGTTAGGACCCAGCCCTTCCAGGGGACCTCTTTCTTTACCGTTGGGTGAGGTGATAAGAAGGGACCTTTTAAGGTGCCTCTCTCCTCGGACCGCCCGATGTCAGGTACCCCAGCGTTTCTCAACCTGTGCTGACGAGTACCACACCGTCGTATCGGTTTAACGTCGCGACACTAACAAAGTCCGCTTACCGTTTCCCTGAGTCGGTGTCTCTGGACATAGGTAAGAGGGGCTCCCCGAAAGAACTGTCGACCGAAGGTAGGATGAACCCTCCCAGGTACCGTCCCCCGCCACCCCCGTGTCGACTCGACCTCCTTAGAACGACGGAAGTGGATCTTCTCGACGTTCGTAGAAGACCGAAGAGTAAAGGTACTGGGAGGTTGTCACCGAACAGAGTTACACCTCGCAAAATGAGGTACTACCTACGACCGTCGTCCGGGGAGGCGGAGGGTGTCAAATAGAGACGTGGGTGAGTGAGTGAGGGAATGAGTGAGTCAGTAGAGTCAGTAAGGAAGGGACAGGGACCCCTCGGACCGTGAGTCGGACGAAACCAGGAGGTACTGGGGACCGAGTAGACGGTCTCGTCTACGCAAGGAGTGGGTCAAAACGGAGTCCTTGTTTAAGGGGAAACTAAAGGTGTCCGGTGGCGGTAGACCCTAAGTGTGCGACGATTAGGGTCACGGTTGGTTGGGTATACCCCACCGGGTCCTCAGGTACCTGTCTGATCGAACCACCCGATGTCAGGTACCCCAGCGTCTCGGCCTGTGCTGACTCGTTGATTCGGGTCGTGTTGTTCCCCAGATATTTAATATCGGACCCCGCCCCCTGTTAGGACGGACGACGAACACAAACATTGCGGACCCTCGACTCTTATAAACAATAGAAAAGAAAAAATTTAACACCATTTTATACGCATTCAACTTTCACAATCAGAGAGTCTGTACAGGTCGAGAAACACTGAGGTACCTCGGGCGGTCCGAGGGGACAGGTACCCTAAGAGGTCCGTTCTTATGACCTCACCCAACGGCAAGGGAGGAGGTCCCCTAGAAGGGCTGGGTTCCTAGTTTAGACTCAGAGGGCGTGACGTCCGTCTAAGGAATGGCAAGACAGACTCGGTGGTCCCTTTCGGACCACGTATTCTATTTTAAGCGGACACATTGGTAAACTTTTACGTGTCGAGTCATCGTCATTCACGCAAGTGTAACGACACGATGGAATGGTAGCAGGTAGGAGTCTTGAGAAAGTAGTAGGGTTTGACTTTGAGACAGGGGTAATTTATCCTTGAGGCGTAAGGGGGAGGGGGCTGGGACTGTGGGTAGTACGACGAAGGACAGAGGACACTCAGACTGAGGAGATCCCTAGAGTATATTTACTCGAGTAAATTCACTCCAGTATATTCACTCTAGTCATAAACAGGAAGACACAGACCGAATAAAGTAAATCATTACAGGAGGTTTAAGTAGGCACACCATTGGACACAGTCTTAAAGGAAGGAAAAACTCCGACTTATCATAACGTAACATGTCTACCTGGCATCCAACGAATAAGTAAGTAAGTAGTTACCTGTAAACTCAACAAAGGTGGAAATCGATAACACACAAAAGAAAAATATTGTCGAAATGATTCTATATCGAGTGTAGGGTATCTTAAAGTGGGTGAGTCCCACATGCTAAGGTACTAAAAACACATAAGTGTCTCGACAGGGAGACACATAAGTGTCTCGACAACGGCGTTAACTAGAACCTTGTGAAAGTAATGGCACTTTCTTTGGGCATAGAGCATTGACCTTGGGGGACTATGTTTACTAAAATATAAAAAATTATCAACTTGTTTATGTTTTCCTTCGTATGATAAAACCCTGTATTCTTCGAGATACTTTAAGTTTACCACAGGTATTTATTGCAAAATAACCGTGGACCGGGACGGGTAACTACATGTGGAGAAAAAAAAATTCAAAAAAAAATTCAAAATAAGAAAGTGGGTGTCCTATTAGTATGATTAGAGAGAGAGAGAGATAAAGTCACGTACCGTACACCTTAGAATTAGGGAACTGGTCCTTAGTTTGGGTATCGGGGATGTAATCTTCGTGTCTTAGAAAAATTTTCTATAAATAAATAACCGTCGTGACCCAGGAACAACGACGTGCCCGAAAGGAGATCGACGTCACTCACCCCCGACGAGAACCGACGCCACACGAGCGAAGAGAAACGTCACTCAAGGGAACAACGTCTCGGGTCCGAGATCTCGGGTCCGAAGTCACCAACACCAAGTGCCCGAATCAACGAGGTGCCACACACCCTAGAAGGGTCTGGTCCCCAACTTGGGTACAGAGGACGTAACTGTCCGCCCAAGAAACGGTGACCTGGTGGTCTCCCCAGGGCCTACACATAGAACAGGGACCGATGAGAGTTCGGTGTCACCGTCTCAACTCACCAAACCCGTCTCTGACATATCAAATGTTTCGACTCGGAACCATGGCACATATGGAAACGTCCTTTTCAAACGACTGGGACGTTAAAGAGACGTGGAGTAGTAGGTCCGGGGTCAGGACGACACCCACGTACACACGATTCAACGAAGTCAGTACAGACTGAGACACTGGGGTACCTGACATCGGGTGGTCCGAGGAGACAGGTACCCTAAGAGGTCCGTTCTTCTCACCTCACCCAACGGTACGGGCGGAGGTCCCGTAGANCAACGGTACGGGTGGAGGTCCCGTAGAAGGGCTGGGTCCCTATCTTGAGTGCAGAGTAATACAAAGGACGTAACCGCCCACCCAAGAAATTACGATCCCAGTGGACCCTTCGGGAGGTTAGGGCGACTTGGGGGAGGTAAATCGGGTCCCTACAGTCGTGGTCGGAGAACGAAGGAAGGGACTGTCTGGTCATACGGAGGAAGTCCCTCCAGGACGTTCGTAGCGACACCTACCACACAAGTCTAGAGTTAGGTCTACGGGGGAAGTCACCGAGGGCATCGAGGTCTTAAGACTCGCAGTCGTGACGACTGTAGACCCTGGCCTAACAGGAGACACCACCCCGGCAGGACACGTAACGTCCCCACTCCAAGGGTCACAAACAAATAAACCGACGCGACCCAGAATCGACACCGTGGACCTTGGAGACTCGAAACAGCGCCGCACGACCTAGAGATCAAAACCGCACACGTGAGAACTCGACGTCGTACACCTTAGATCAAGGGATTCGTCCCCATTTTGGGTCCGGAGATCGGAACCCTCGTACCTCACAATCGGTGACCTGGTGATCCCTGCAGGGTCTAACATCCCAAAATTCGTCGTTGGGACTACAGGTGGGTGGTGTACGGACGTCGTAGGAGGTGGACGACCGTCACTAGTGGTTGTTACAGGGGCGCATCGACGTACAGGGAATCCCCGTCTTAACGGGGGCTCACTCCTAGGGACGTTATCGTGACGAAGTAAACATGCATTCGTCAAATTATAAGTTATAATACACATATACATCGAGAAAGGGACGACTATCTACGGAGACGATGAAGACCAAAAAGGGGAAAGAATCTTTATTACATTGTGAAGGACACACATTGTAACTCAGTGTAAAATTTAGTGTTTTCCTGGATGTACTCTGAGTAGACCGACAAACTCTTTGTGTCGTAAGCAGGGGCCATCGGAGAGGCGGACCCGTGACGACCGCGAACCTGCCCTGGGAAGAAACGACATCTGGGGACAGGACACGTAACGTCCTACGTAACGTCGTTAGAACCAAAGGTGGGTGGTCTATGGTCGTCGGGGGTTATTTTGGCGGGGGTGGTTGTATTGGTTTTTGTAGGGGGCTGTAACGGGTCACAGGGGACCCCGAATTTTAGAGGAAGGGGAAAACAGACTGGGGTGGACCGGACCGAACCACCCACCATCTTCCCCTCCTCTCTGGAGGGGGAGTAGTGCGTCTGTGTGGTTCCCTGTGTGAAAAGTGTGGACTGTGGAGAGGGTGAGGAGTCGCGGGAGGACACTATACAACTAATGAGCGGAGAAATCGTCTACCCATTTGACTCTGGATCGTTCCTTTCGGTCATTAGATAGGAGAACGAGGGAGTCCAAAAGAGGTCCGTCGTCTTTAATGTCGGGAGTCTCAGGGTTTATCGAACAAAGAGAGAGAGAGGTTCCGTCGGCGACTTGTGTGATCGGACACCAAGTCTAAGGGTCGACGTCTCTAAATTTTTTTTTTTTTCTAAGTTAAGAGTAGGCGACCTCTAGTGTTCGAAAGTTCTTCCGTCTCGTCAGACCAGGGACTACTCCCCCCGGACCAACACAAACGGGTACCGTCACCCCTTGGTAGTGTTTACACACTACCCCTTTCATTTTTACTCGGGGACGGTCACTTAGGGTGGGTCCGACAAGACGAGTCACTCGAGTCTTCCTCCGAGGATGTCTGAAAAACCACTCTTACACCCTGGGACTCTACCACGACCCACGTCGAAACCTCCGTACCGAATCTCCAGCGGAGGAGGTCCTTCGGAGGTCCTCACTTAAGGAAGGTAAGAGTGGACCGGACGAAATGTTTTGAGGAGTTCCAATCCCTTCGGAGGTGGGGACCCGGGACTTCCGAGGAGTGGTTGACCGCCCTGTTCTACAGCTCCACTCCCTCGGAACTCTTCCTACACCTCCGAGTCCGACAATCTCGAAACTCCGAAGAGGCGTAAAAGTTTTTTCTCTTCCGATAAATTCGGTCAACAAAGGTTGAGACGGACTTATAAGCTCACTGGAGCCCCTCTGGACTTCTGGATGCTAGGGTGGTAGACTTGAGTCACTTGTACCATAGGGGCCGTTTCCCTATTCGGTTCCAGTCCACGGAACCCTATGATCCCTGTCCCCTCCTGGTAGTACCGAGGAGGTCTAGGACGGGGGTTCTACGTGTTGGTTCGGACCCGTCGTCGTTGGTCGTCCGTACGAATGACCACTTACCGACATTTTGCGAGGACTATGTCCTCTGATCCACGACTTCTTCTGAGAGCTCTCAGGGAACCTGTCGTTTCTCTAGTTTGGTCAGGTAGGATTTCCTTTGGTCAGGACTTATATTATAAGTAACCTTCCTGACTACTCCTTCGACTTCGAGGTTATGAAACCGGTGGACTACTCTTCTCGGCTGAATAACCTTTTTCTGGAACTACGACCCTTTCTAACTCCCGTCCTCCTCTTCCCCCGCTGTCTCCTACGCTACCAATATATCGTAGTGACTGAGTCACCTATACTCAAACCCGTTTGAGACCCTCTAACACTTCCTGTGCCTTCGGACCGCACGACGTCAGGTACCCCAGCGTTTTTCAACCTGTGCTGACTCGCTGACTAGTTGTTGTTGTTGCCTTTCTGTACTCTTGGTTTCTGCTGGTCACTCTTTGAAGGGGCCGTCAGGTCCCCACTTTTGAAACAGAGGGTCACACCTCCTACGACGAAACTAGGGACCGTCCCCTCGACTCTAGGAGACGCGGAGTGTCGGTTTTATGGTCTTGCTTTCTGTCTTCGTTATAACATTGTTTAAGTTATTCCTGAAATTTTCACTACGTATAATTTGTTTTCAGAATTTTTTTTTTTTCTGTTGTCCACTTAGACCTGACCTAGGATTTACTCCTTTCTTTTGCAACGGAATTCCCTATGACTGAATCAGACACGTCGGTATCGTGCTACAGTTCCGAAGGGTCCACCGAGTCACCATTTTTGGACGGACGTTACGCCTTCCGTTCACAGACTGGGGACCCCACCCTTCTAGGGGACCTCTTCCCTTACCGTTGGGTGAGGTCATAAGCACGGACCTTTTAGGGTTCCTGACCCCTCGGACCGCCTGTCTCAGTCTGTGCTAACCCGTGGGTCCGTGCGGCGCGTTATGGTCTCTGAGTCACCGAATATTTGTGTTTGAATGAAGAGTGTCTAGACCTCCAACCTTCAGGTTCAAGTTCCATTCCCGACTAAACCGTGGACTATTCCCGAAGGACCGAGTATTGACAACGGAAAAGTGACCCAAAAATGCACCGTCTTTCGCGTTCCCTCGGGAGACCCTAGAGAAATATTCCCGGGACTAGGGTGAGTGCCCTCAAGGTGGAAGTACTTGATTAGTAGGGGGTTTCCGGGGTGGAGGAACTATGGTCGTGGGACTCACAATCCTAGGGTCTCACACGTAAAACCCTCCTGTGTTTGTAGTCGTGTGACGTCGTCACCCCAAGTAAACTTACGTTTTGTAGTCAAATAACAACAAATCAACGCTTCAGCACAGGTTGAGAAACGGTGGGGTACCTGACATCGGGGGGTCCGAGGAGACAGGTACCCTAAAAGGTCCGTTCTTATGACCTCACCCAACGGTAAAGAAAGAAGTCCCCTAGAAGGACTGGGTCCCTACCCTGGACCCAGAGGACGTAACCGTCCGTCTAAGAAGTGACGACTCGGTGGTCCCTTTAGGATGTTTTACACTCATTCTAGTACCCTAAAGAGTCACTTTTTAGACCCCTCACGTTGCAAACAGGACCTCAACACACCCTTAGAGGACCAAGAGTCTTTAGCGGACATAGAGTCCTATATGTTCGTCTTCTTAAATCCCCGGTACCTTGTACTACAGTCGACACATAAGAGTTTATCAATTTTTACTATAATATCACGATACTTGAATTATAAATATAAGGGGGGATTACGTACACAACGTCAGGATTGGGCTACATGGAGTCTTATACTGTCATAAATCTCCATACCAGAAATTTTTTTCTACTGATATAATTTTACGGGATGTCACCCGAGATTGGGTTAGACTGGCCACAGGAATACACACACGAATACACGAGTCAGCACAGACTGGGTGACACTGGGGTACCTGATATCGGGCGGTCCGACGAGACAGACACCTTATACCCGGGAAGAAACTCCCGGTCACCCCGACCACCACGGTCCCACCCGTATCCCACGTCAGAACCCGCCTCCAGGTGTGACGGGGAAAGGTCGGAGAGGGGGTGGAACTACTGGAGTCAGGGAAGGAGACAGACCGGAGGACTCCACAGGGAGTACTCTCGTCACAAACGAGGTACAACGTCTTCACCCTTAACTGTCCGGACAACCGGTAGGTGACTACACGAAGAGTGCGGACTCCCGTCTCTTTGGGGCAGGGGTGTTCGTCAGTGAGGAGTAAGGAGAGGGGGACGAGGACCGGGGACGGTTAGAGAAAGGACAGATCCACCTGAACGGACAAGACCGACAAAGCATATTTACCTTAGTGTATGCTGCACTGGAAAGCCCAGACCGAAGATAACGAGCAGTCAAAGGCTCCAGGGACGCACAACATCGTATATAATCGCGGACAAGGAAAGACAACAACAAGTCAGTGATTCAACATGGGTTGAGAAACGTCGAGCTACCTGACGTCGTGTGGTCCGAAGGTCAGGAAGCGACAGAGGTCCTCACACGAGCCTGAGCGCAGGCAACGTAACTGCGACGAGAGATTGGGAGCGTAGGAAACGACGGGGGAAGAGGAAAACGGAAGTCAACAAGGACAAATCCCGACTGGTTTATACAATAAAAAATTTTAGTCCCGAATATCTTTACGTTTTACGATATAAACCGTTTGTAGTTTGCTACAAACCAAAGTAAAAAAAAATAGGGGAGGTGTTTATCGAGTTTTAACTGAGTTCGACGGTTTGTAGTGTGTGAGGGTTGCGAATTGGTGTTCGGGTTCCCAGAGGATAACTTTTCTAAGCCCCAAGCCTGTAGGAACCTACCGGGGGCACCCTGATTGTAAAATTAATTTTTCCAGAATGTTACTGTCTGAACTTTACATTTGAGGGTCCGTATCTTCCGGGCCCGGTACGGACTGTAAGGTCCGGTCAGAGGAACCTCGGGTCGTCGGCGTCTTCAGGGGTTCGACTCGGTCCTTATCAAGACGGAAAATAAACCTTTCTCTTAATGTCCCGTACGTCGGGTCGGGGTTTGAACGACGCAACTTCGGCATAAAAACTTGTGCTGGCATTGGCGTGTGAACGGAAGCTATCAGGCACGGTCCGATTTACGACGGTCGACGGATCTGCGAGCCGAACTCCGAGATTTGTGTCCAAGAAAAAATAAGGGCAAAATTCCAGATAGGCTGATAAAGACACGTTTTTGTCTAAATTTTAGAGCTACCGAGTCTTCGGTGACCGTCGACGGTTCCGGCGGGACAAGAGAGTCGAGGGGGGTTCCCCTTAGAGTCCAAACGGAACAGGCACCCCTAAAAGGATGGACGTCCTCGACAGGGACCAAGGGGTTTAAAGGTGGAGGGGTAGTGGGGTTCGGACCCCTCCCACCCAGAGACCCTAACTACCCGACTGACCGATCCTACTCTACTCGTTAAGGACCTTCCTCTGGACCCACAAAGATGGTCTCTTTCGTCCTACGTACTACCCCTACTTTTCTCAGTACACCAGTGTCACCAACTCGGTTCTAAACTTCGACCCGGGATCGATCCACTGACAGTATCCCAATTTGTCACAACTCGGGACCGACCACCCTCACATTTTACCACTTCAGCGACTTCAAACCACCCAGGAGGTTTTCAATTTCCATCTCAATGGTCGACTCGGTGTTCCCTTCGGGTTCTTATGACCTCACCCATCGGATAGGGAAGAGGTCCCCTAGAAGGGCTGGGTCCTTAACTTGGTCCCAGAGGACGTAACGTCCGTCTAAGAAATGGTTGACTCGATAGTCCCCTTCGGATCTTAATGAGTTACTAGGTGATTAAGGTCAGGATGGAGTTTCTTAACTTTTGTCCCCAAATCTATTTTTTCCCGAAGGATTCACCGTGTCACCATCTCTTAGGCCACGTCTTCTGTATTCTCTACCCCAAATCAGGGACCCAGTCCTTCTAGGGGACCTCATTATTTACCGTTGGTTGAAGTCAGAACGGGCTTTTTAGGGTACCTGTCTCCTCGGACCACTCGATGTCAGGTACTCCAGCGTTTCTCAGTCTGTGCTGACTCGCTGACCCGGAAGTCCGTGCCCGAAGGACATGGACGAGTTTATTGTGAACATGTGCGTACAAGTGTCGTCGTGATCAGTCTCAGAGCCTTTCGACCTTTGGTGGGTTTACGGGTAGTTTCTACCTGTTTTACGTCAGGTACGCACGTCAGCTAGGGTCCACCGTGTCACCATTTCTTAAACACACGGTTACGTTCTCTACGTCTAAGTTACGGACCCAACCCTCCTCCCGTACCGTTGGGTGAGGTCATAAGAACGGACCCTTTTGGGTACCCGACTCCTCGGACCACCCGGTGTCAGGTCTCCCAGGGTTTCTCAACCTGTACTGACTCGTACGTGCTCCACGTCACATGTTATCTTACAATGAGTCGGTAGTTTTCTTTAGTTTGTGACTGCGTACGATGACACACCTATTTGAAACTTCTGTAGTACGACTGACTTTCTTCGGTCTGCGTTTTCCGGTGTACCACATACTAGGGTAGATATCCTTAACGGGTCTTGTCCGCTTAGACACTCCTGTCCTTCATGTGATCACCCACGGTCCCCGACCCCCTCCCCGTCTACCAGTCGCTCACAAATACCCCTGCCCGAGAGAAAACCCCCACTACTTTTACAAGACCTTGATCTCTACTACCACTTGATCTCTACCACCGACGTATTGGAACACTTGGACGCTTCGGGTGACTCAAATGAAGTTTTGTCATTTAAAGTACAATACATTTAAAGTAACGTTTTTTTTTTTTCGTTGAGTCGAGATGGGAACCCAAGTTCCTTTCCTTCACAGACCTTCGTCCACCCCCTCTATTGCCGTATAGTCGTTGTGGACACTTTTTTTGAAGCCCCAAGGCAACCCAACTATACTGAGTCGTCCCCCTCCCCCCGCCCTGCGTCACTTAGAGACGGTGAGTCGCCCTCATATCCCAGGCCTTCTCCCTCCACCCAAGGGACCGGTCTAGTGTCGGCACCTCACTCCGTTTCTGTTTCTCGCCCCCTAAGGCCCTTCTCGAGACGTCCCGACTCTTTTAAAGTTTTGGGTAGGGAAGTTTCTCTTTATCAGTCACACTTGAGATCTCGACCCGACTAACGTAAGTTTAGGGTTTGAGACGGTGAATGGACGACAACACCGGAACCCGTTCGGTGAACCCGAGAGACTCAGAGTCGAAGGAGGTGACACTTTACCCCAATTCTTCTCCTGGACAAAACTCTGAAGGGACCATCAGGTCACCGACCCTGTAGTGCAAGGGTTACACCATTCCCAGTCCCACCTCCCAGACCCAAGCTAGGGACCAACCCCTTGACCTGGGGTGTACGATTCTCAAACGTGTGACGGTGTTTCCTCCTCCTAGGGTTCACGGTGTTGATTCTGAGTCGTGTCGGCCTACTTATTTACAATTTTTCGTTTATTTTCTTATCCTAGACAAAGTATTGTCGACACTCTTGAGTCACGGAACCCCATTTACGTAATAAGGGTCGTGTCCCTTACCGTATCCCTTTCGAGACCTCTACACTTCGACACGCCGTCTCACTACTACTTGTCACTCGTCTGGACCTCTCTCCGACCCAAAGGCGGAGTCTATGTGGATCGCGTGTCATCCACAAGTCTGCCGAAGTCTACGGACGGGACCGGACCTCCTTTGCTCGGTTAAGGTAGGAGAAACGAAGTCCAACCGGGGATCCTTAATTTCGGGGGGGCGGGGGGGGGGGCGGGTCAAGATCAGATTTCTTCAATACGTTTACTCGTTCGTGTATTTTTCTGCGAGTTGTAGTAATTAGTAGTCCCTTTACGTTTAGTTTTGGTGTTTCGCTATGGTGGAGTGTGGGTACTCCCGCCGAGGATAGTTTTTGTGTCTTTTATTGTTTACAATAGCTCCTACAGCTCTTTAACCTTGTGAACACGTGACAACCCCCCCTTTCACTTTTCCACGTCGACGGCACCTTTCTCAAGTCCTCAAGGAGCTTTTTAATTTTTATCTTGCTGGAATACTAGGTCGTTGGAGTGAAGACCCATCTAGGACGTTTCTTGACTTTAACCCCAGAGATTCTCTAGGAACAGGTGGGCACAAGTATCGTCGTAAAAGGTGTTATCGACTTTCCACCTTCGGTGGGTTCACAGATCGTTTCCTACCCACTCATTCGTGTCGCACCAGGTAGGTATGTCGCCTAATAATAAGTCGGAAATTTCCTTTCCTTTGAGCGTGTGATGTGCCTATCTGGAACTTCTGTAATACGACTCATTTTGTTCGGTCGTTGGCTTCCTGTTCGCCCGTACTAAGACGAATCCACTGCAAGGATCTCGTCTAAGTGTCTCTCTTTCGTCTTACGACCAACGATCCCCGACCCCCTCCCCCTCACCCCTCAATCGTAAATTGGTCCTGTCCCAAAGCAAAAACGTTCCACTTCCCGTGAACCTCTACCCACCACTGCTACCACACTTACATGAGCCCCGGTGACTCGACACGTAAATTTTTATCAATTCTACCACTTAAAATACAATGTACTTAAAATGGTGTTAAAAATGGTGTTAAACTTTTTGGTGTGTGTGAGACTCTACACAGACATTCTCTTATCTATTAAGTAAACATGGGTCCCACCCCGAACGACCCACTACGTCCCACTTGTAGAGTAAGAGACCCACGGGCAAAGGAGGTGACGTTTGACCCCGACACCCCGGTGGGGAACCACAGTAATCCTTCCAATTCTACAGTACACCCCTTCGGTCTACCCCAACCCTTCCCCGCGGGGTGTAAAACGTCCAGGACGAACCCTTTAGTTTGGAACGTACAAGATAAAACCGACTAACTCGTGGTACGGACGTGAACTAACGTGTCTTTCTAGGTTCGTGAAACTCGTTGGTATTTTGCTTTTGAACCCCGAAGGGACCACCGAGTCACCATTCCTTAGACGGACGGCTACGTCCTCTACGCCCAAGCGAGGGACCAGGTCTTCCTAGGGTGCACGACTCCTCATTGATTTGGGGACGAGGGGTTGATGACTCGACACGAGATCTCGAACACGAGCCGTCGTTCTCTTCGACGGTGTTACCCCTCGGACGCACGGGTCTAATCTCTCCTCGGGGACCAGAGACGTTGCTCTCCTTTCGGACCCTTCGTCGTTTCTGGTCGTGTCGGTTTTTATTTATTTATTTTAAGATTTTTTGTTTGTTTTTTTGGGGTGTTTGAACGACCACAAACAGGGCACGGACGGTGCACGGACCGGTCGTAACATAGGCGGGTAAAATGTTTTCTCCCTTGACTCCGAGTCTCTTCACTTCACTGAGCGAGGTCCAGTGGGTCGTCCTACACCGACCCCACCTTGATCTTCGAGATTAAACGGACTCGGGTTCGGCACTTCCGGGACTTTTTGTCCCCTTCCGAGGGGAACTACCAAGTCTCTGTACCCGTCGTGACCAAAGAAGACTGTGTTGTGTCGTACCAACCCACCGGTCTTGAGACAAGATCGACATGTTGAGAAAGTATTTCCGTTTTATATAGGTAAAAGAAGTGACACCACTTCTTCACCCCCTTTCACGATGAAATATTTTACACGACGGATTTACGATAACACCCTTCCTCCCTAGTAGGGACTACTCGGGGACCTTGTCGTCTCCCTCCGGACCTCTTTTAGGTTTTTTCCAGACCTCAAACCGTTTGTCTCAACAAGGTTCCAACAACAAATCAGTTGTTACAATGGGTTTGAGTACAGGTAACTCAGCCACTACGGAAGGTTGGTAGAGTAGGAGACAACAGGGGAAGAGAAGGTCGGAAGTTAGAAAGGGTGGTAGTCTCAGAAAAGGTTACTCAACCGAGAAGTTTAGTCCATCGGGTTCATAGTCTCGAAGTCGAAGTCGTAGTCAGGGAGGTTACACATAAGTCCCAACTAAAGGAAATCCTAACTGACCAAACTAGAGGAACGTCAGGTTCCCTGAGAGTTCTCAGAAAAGGTCGTGGTGTCAAGTTTTCGTAGTCAAGAAACCGTGAGAAATACCAGGTTAAGAAATACCAGGTTCTGAAGAAATACCAGGTTAAGAGTGCAGACATGTACTGATGACCTTTTTGGTATCGAAACTGATCTGTCTGGAAACAGTCGTCTTACCACAGAGACGAAAAATTATACGACAGGTCCAAACAGTATCAAAAGAAGGTTCTTCGTTCGTAGGAAATTAAAGTACCGACGTCAGTGGCAGACGTCGATAAATTAACGAGGGAAAACTGTTTACCTGACGTCTGTACCCTCTTCTACCGAAACCCCTCCGACTCCTCACCTCCATCCCCTCTGTCTTGAGAAACATGTAGTAACGTTGAAAAGACTTTATTATCAGACCTACTCGATTTTGATAGGTTTCATTTTTGAAGGAAAAGTACTTCAGTTGTACTTAAAACCGGGTCTACCCCGACACAGAGACCCCCCTCCGAATACGAAGTCCGACCTCTTATGTGTCTCGGGAAACAGTGGGAGCTCTTAACCACTACAACCCAGTCCACCGGAACCGAGTGGTCTGTACTCATATTCCGGTGGAACCCCGGTTCGCCTAACCTCTCTCCTCGTCCGAATCCTTGTTCTCCCTATTCATGGGTTAGGAAATAAAAAAGAAGAGGAGAGGAGACCCAGTGGCCTTTCAGAACAACCAAGACGGAGGTTTTACATAGAACTAAAACAAGAGAGATGATGGACCGTGGTGGGTCGGAAGTAGGGACGAGGTTGAGTGGGGAGACCGGAGAAGTGGAAGCAGAGGAGGTAGTGAGACAAGGTCGGTGGGACTGGGGGAACAGGTCCTGAAAAGTCGGAGTCCCGGAAACGTGACCGATAAGGTAGACGGATCTTGTGGGAAGGGGGTCCTTCGGTGCACCGAGGAGGAGATTGAAGGAGGACAAGACACGAGGTCACAGTGGACCCTCGTCAGCGGGAACAGTGAGACTTAATTTGTCAGGGGAGAGTAGACAAACGACGAAACGACTTAGTAGACAGAGGGGACGGTCCAGAAGTGAAAGACCCTCCTGTCCACAATGGCTGGTCCCAGGAACCGGAAGGGGTCGGTCATCTTTAACTAATCTCCGGTCTGTTTTATAAGTCCGTTCCGAAATGACCCCGGGGACGACGTCGTCCTCCCTCGCCGACGTACATGGTCGAAAGGAACGAATGAACGAGGGACCCCGCCCCCTCAGTTCGAGTAAGACTAGTACCCTACTCCCATCTCTTACACAGGTTCCCAGTCCGACCTCCCTACCGAATCCACCAAACGGGTGGGGAATCCACCGAATTTCGAGTTGTAAGTCTTTTGCTTCTAGTACCGTGGACCAGGGTAGTGAAGTACCCTTTATCTACCCCTTTGTCATCTTTGTCACAGTCTGAAATAAAACCCCCCGAGGTTTTAGTGACGTCTACCACTGACGTCGGTACTTTAATTTTCTGCGAATGAGGAACCTTCTTTTCAATACTGGTTGGATCTGTCGTATAAGTTTTCGTCTCTGTAATGAAACGACTGACTCCAGACAGTTCAGTTCCGATACTAAAAAGGTCACCAGTGCATACCTACACTCTCAACCTGACACTTCTTCCGACTCGCGGCTTCTTAACTACGCAAACTTGACACCACAACCTCTTCTGAGAACTCCCAGGGAACCCGACGTTCCTCTAGGTTGGTCAAGTCAGACTTCCTCTAGTCGGGACCATAAAGAAACCTTCCTTACTACGATTTCGACTTTGAGGTCATGAAACCGGTGGAGTACGGTTCTCAACTGAGTAACCTTTTCTGAGACTACGACCCTCACTAACCCCCGTCCCCCTCTTTCCCTGTTGGCTCCTACTCTACTGACCTACCGTAGTGACTGAGCTACCTGCACTCAGACTCACTTGAGGCCCTCAACAACTACCTGTCCCTCCGGACCACACGACGCTAAGTACCCCAGCGTCTCAGCCTGTGCTGACTCACTGACTTGACTTGACTTGACTTGATCCACCAAGACACACGTCCCACGCACGTGTCATTCGACGAAAACGGGCCTCGGGAACGAAAACTAGGTCCGAGAAATTTGCACCGTTAATCCAAAAAACCAGAGAAACATAGACAATCAGACTATGCCAAAGAAACATAAAACAACGAACTCCTCTCCACACAGGTCCACGTTCGAACCGTTATGACGTCGTTCCCCAGAGTCCAGAGTTGAACAGAGTAGAAGCAACGTCGAAATGACACTATGTCACCCACATACTTCCTAAGGGACCACCGAGTCTGTCATTTTTTTTTGTGTGTTTTTGTTTGTTTGTTTTTTGCGGGAGTTACGTCCTCTGGGTCCAAACTAGGAACCCAGTCCTTCTCGGGGACCTCTTCCCTTACCGTTGGGTGAGGTCATAAGGACGGATCTCTTAAGGTACCTGTCTCCTCGGTCCGTCCATGTCAGGTACCTCGACGTATCTCAGCCTGTGTTGATTGTGAAAGTTTCGCACGTGGACCTACCTAAAACCATTTTGGCGTGCGTGTGTCACCTTGACCACTCGCACAAATACGGACATTTAAAGGGCTCAGAGAACCATTAAGGAAAGAGGGGAGGGGAAGGAGTAGGGCAGGGAGGGTAGAGGTGGGGAAGGGAGTAGGGTCCGTAGGCGTCAGACGAGAGAGACTGGTACCTAATCAAACGTGAACGATCTTAAAGTGTATTTGCTTTAGTAGTCCTCAAAAGGACAGGCCAAAAAAGGTGAGTCGTAGTGTCAGAACTCGAGGGAGGTCCGGTAGTGCACGTAGACGTCAGGTAAGGAAGGACGTCCACCTCCTCCCAAGACACCACCGGTACCTGTGTCACAGAGGGAAGTGACAAACTACCCGTAGCCCCAACAACGGTAAGAACTGTTAAGACTTATTTCGACGATACTTGTAAGGAGACTTGTACACAGAAGTAAAGAGAATTCATTTATGGATCCGCACCCTACTGGCCCAGTTTAAGATTCACACACAGAGTGAAATTATCTCCATTTTAAACGTACGGTACTTTAATTGGTAAAAGTTCACTTGTCAAGTCGTCTCGTAAGCCATGTAGGAGTTACAACACGTTGTAGCAGAGACAGATCAAGATTTGGCAAAGGTAGAGGGGTTCTACAAATTGGAAAATTTCGACGGTCCGACAAAAGGCTTGACCATCATGGGAAAGATGTAAGAGCGACGTCACATACTCTCAAGGTTGACTAGGTGGGTAACTCTCAGTCACAAAAAAAGACGGACAAAGTGGGTCTCGGTCGGGACCGAGTACGTCCACAATTTATTTATAATAAACAACTTATACACTTGCTTACTTACTGGCACTACTGAGGACCCCACCAAAGACTTTATGTGTCTACCCCGGACCTGATGTATGCTGCGCACAACTCCTCCCTCTATAGGGGACTACAGACCTCTGGGATCCCGTAGACCCAGTGTCATATCGAGGTGCACGACCGGTGGTTTGTCAGGAGTCGAGTAGGGGTCGTGTTCAAGGTAAAATGTCTCCCCTTTTGACTCCGAGACTCTCGTGGAGACTCCTCCTACACCCCAATCGTTCCTGAGACGTTCCCAGGGTCCTTGCTCCGTTCTTCCTAGTTTGACGTAGCTCCGGTCACCGACTGGACCAAAGTCCCCTGAACCGAGCTTGGGGTCGAGACGCCGACAGTAACACACTCGGGTTCGTCCCGTCGGGGATAGGACTGGAAGGGGAAGGAGACCAAACCAAGTCTACCATTTCTTAGACGGACGTTACGTCCTCTGGGCCCAAACTAGGGGTCCACCCCTTCTAGGGGACCACTTCCCTCACCGATAGGAGAGGTCATAAGAATGGATCTCTTAGTTAGGGTACCTGTCTCGATGTCAGGTATCCCAGTGTTTCTCAGTCTGTGCTGACTCGTTGACTGTGTACGTCAATTAATCCGGCGTGGTCCTAGAATCTACGTCGTACGCCCTAGAAAAGAAGACCAAGTCAACGTCGGACACCCTAGATCAAGTGACTGGTCTCGAGTTTGGACCCGGTGGACGAAACCCCGAGTCTCAGAGGGGGTAACCTGGTGGTCCCTTCAGTGGCGAAAGGAGAAGGTATTCCCTAAATAACTCCCAGAACACGCTCACCTCAAGTATCGACACTGATACTGTGAACCAGGGTAGTTCAGTTTAAGATCCCCCACTCTGGTTCTTCTCCCCGTTCGACCCTATCTAGTTCCGAGTAAATAGAAATAACAAAAATTGATCGTTTATAGGTTGTAGGGACCAAAAGGATATTTTGTATATTAATGGATTTGTTTATAAATCTTCATATTTTTATATATTTATAAAAGGAATATATAAATAAATATATTGATAAACATATGAATACATAGTTATATAATATATAAAATATATTAAATGATATAAACGACAAAAACAAGTCAGTGATTTACACAGGCTGATAAACGTTTGGTACCTGACGTCGTTCGGTTCGAAGAGACAGGAAGTGACAGAGGACCTTAAACGAGTCGAAGTACAGGTAACTCGGTTACTACAGTAGGTTCGTAGAGTAGGAGACAGGAGGGGAAGAGGAGGGCGGGAGTCAGAAAGAGTCCCAGAAAAGGTTAGAGAAACGTAGTCCATCGGTTTCACAAGCCTCTTCCATTACCGTTGGGTGAGGTCATGAGAACGGACCTTTTAGGGTACCTGACTCCTCGGACCATCCGACGTTGAGTACCCCAGCGATTCTCAGCCTGTACTGACTCGCTGAAGTGAGAGCGAAAAGTGAAAAGACGTAACCTCTTCCTCTACCGCGGGGTGAGGTCATGAGAACGGACCGTTTAGGGAACCTACCTCCTCGGACCACCCGACGTCAGGTACCCCAGCGATCCTCAGCCTGTGCTGACTCGTTGAAGTGAAAGTGAAAAGTGAAAGTACGTAATTTCTTCCTTTACCGTGGGGTGAGGTCATGAGAACGGACCGTTTAGGGAACCTACCTCCTCGGACCACCCGACGTCAGGTACCCCAGCGATCCTCAGCCTGTGCTGACTCGTTGAAGTGAAAGTGAAAAGTGAAAGTACGTAACCTCTTCCTTTACCGTTGGGTGAGGTCACAAGAACGGACCTCCTAGGGTCCCTGTCCCCTCGGACCACCCGACGGTAGAGACCCCAGCGTGTCTCAGTCTGTGCTGACTTAACTGAATCGTAATCGTAGTAGGCCACAAGAACGGACCTCTTAGGGTCCCTGCCCCCTCGGAGTACCCGACGACAGTTACCCCAGCGTGTCTTAGCCTGTGCTGACTTCGCTGAATCGTGGTCGTCGGTTTCATAACCTCGGAATCGAAGTCGTAATCAGAAAGGTTACTTGTGAGTCCCAACTAAAGGAAATCCTAACCGACTAAACCAAAGGAACCACCGGTGCCCTGAGACTTCTCAGAAGAGGTCGAGGTGTTAATAATGTGCGTCTGTATCTGTCAGTTAGGAGTAATCAGTTTCTCAGACGCTTAAGAGGTTGAACGATTTCGAATGGATATTGTGGGTTTAGTTAAGTTCCTGTGTGTGTCTCCCCGTTGTGTAGACTAGTGAATCACGTCCTAGGGTGGGCTCCCCTTGTTCCGCCGCGCGACGGAAGGTCAAGGTCTGACACTCGTTCGCAGGAAAGGTACGGAAAAATCGCGGTGTCAAAGGGGTGACGATACGAAGAGCAGCTTCTAGGACGACGAATTCTTCCGGGGGTTCCCATAACGAGTGCATGACAGACCCCAAGATCCTCTTGTTTCCGACCCTACGTACAACCCCTTTCTGTGCACAGTGAAGTAAGTCCGCACTCAAGACAACCGGCACTCCACTGACACTTACTTAGTTGTTACATATAATTTGTCGCACATAAATCCTGAAGGGACCGCCACGTCACCTATTCTTAGGCGGACGTGACAACAACCTGTACCCAAGATAAGGACCAGAGTCTTCTAGAGTGTCCGAAACCTCTTCGATTCGGGTCCGTGGTGTTGAGGACTCGGGCGCGCGACGTTGATGCCTCGGGTGCACGGATCTCGGCCACGAGGGGCTGCGGTCTTCGGTGACGTCGATCTTCGGGCGTGTGGTGCTTCTTCTCATCGAGGACGAGGGACGTTGACCTCTTTCGGGAGAGCGTCGTTGCTTCTGGGTCACGTTGGTTTTTATAGAATTTTTTTTTTTTGTGGTGGTGGATACCGACTAAGTACAACTACAAACCATATTTGGTTACGTTATGAAATTTCGTTAATAGAAAGTTAATTTTTAATTTTTTTTAAAAATTTACGTTTAGTTATTTTAAAAAAATTTTCACGTAACTTTATCTTTGTACACCTTTTGTTCCGATATGTAAATGACCAACTACTTCTACAACACTGGTCTCCGAGCGTCCTTAGATCGGAACATAAAAGAAATCCCCGATACCAGGTTATAACCGATTAAGTCACAAAATCCTCGTATTACTCTTGACTGATATGTATTTGTGTGTGTGTTATACACTTGTATACATTTATATACGTTTATACACTATTGTGTGTTTACACATGATGTACATTTCAAAATATATATTTGTATAAATGTGTGTAAATTTCTTATGATATATATATATTTGTGTTGTAACATTTCGTCGATATGAGGTTAGTTAATTGAATTTTAAAATAAAGACGAAACAACTGATACGGTTTCCGAAACTGACACACCTAGTGTTGTTTGACATCTTTTAAGAATTTTTCTACCCTTATGGTGTGGTGGAAAGGACGGAGGACTCTTTAGACATACGTCCAGTTCTTCGTTCAATCTTGACCTGTACTTTGTTGTCTGACCAAGGTTTAACCCTTTCCTCATGTAGTTCCGACATATAACAGTAGGACGAATAAATTGAATATACGTCTCATGTAGTACTCTTTACGACCCGACCTACTTCGTGTTCGACCTTAGTTCTAACGACCCTCTTTATAGTTATTGGAGTCTATACGTCTACTGTTTTGGAATTACCATCTTTCACTTCTTCTTGATTTCTCGGAGAACTACTTTCACATTCTCTCACTTTTTTACAGAATTCTGAGTTGTAAGTTTTTCGATTCCAGTACCGTAGACCAGGGTAGTGAAGTACCGTTTATCTACCCCTTTGTCACTCTATGAAATAAAAGAACTCGAGGTTTTAGTGACGTCTACCACTGAGGTCGGTACTTTAATTTTCTGGGAATGAGGAACCTTCTTTTTGATACTGGTTGGATCTATCGTATAATTTTTCGTCTCCGTAATCAAACGGCTGTTTCCAGGCAGATCAGTTTCGATACCAAAAAGGTCATCAGTACAACCTACACTCTCGACCTGGTATTTCTTTCGACTCGCGACTTCTTAACTACGAAAACTTGACACCACAACCTCTTCTGAGAACTCTCAGGGAACCTGACGTTCCTCTAGGTTGGTCAGGTAGTATTTCCTCTAGTCAGAACACATGAGTGACCTTCCTGACTACTACCTCGACTTTGAGGTTCTAAAACCGGTGGACTACACTTATCTACTGAATAAACTTTTCTGGGACTACGACCTTTTCTGACTTCCGTTCTCCTTTTCCCCTGCTGTCTTCTACTCTACCAACCTACCGTAGTGGCTTAGCTTCCTGTACTCAAACTCGTTCGAGACCCTCAATCACCACCTGTCCCCTTCGGACCGTACGACGTCAGGTAACTTAGCGTTTCTCAGTCTGTGCTGACTCGCTGACTTGACTTGACTATAATATATGTATTCAAAAAAGAAAAAATGCCAACCAAACAAACTTAGGTTCGGCTACACGGAATCCAACCTTACAGAGAAAACAGAGAAATTGAATATCAAAAAGGAGGAAAATAAACGGGGAAACGAAAGATAAACAACTCCTCGACCCCGGCGGACAGGACATCAGAGGGTCCTAGATCTAAAACGGTGACCGTAGGCATACACAGTGAGTGAACCAACACTGAGCCACACCTAAAAGGTCGTACCGACTGGGGGAACTCTGTGTCCTGTCCAGGGTCCCGAGACACGGTAGACTCCCTGGGGCGGTACAGTGCAGGACAGGAGTGTCGGAGGTTACTGGTAGGTGACCTCCGGGTCGGAGACGCACCCGACGTAAACCCCGGCCCGTCGACAGGGAGATTTCGACCTTAAGGGGGACCCTGACCCCAATCCTGTCGTTTCACTGAGGGTGGGGACGACCCAGTCTGAACAGAAATAAATCTTTCCCTTATGAAACAAGTAGTACGTATAAAAACGTGAGTAAACTAAAAGTTTTTCTAACGTAATGTATAATAAGTGAAAGTACGTGACCTCTTCCTTTACCGTTGGGTGAGGTCGCAAGAACGGACCTCTTAGGGCCCCTGCCACCTCGGACCACCCGACGACAGATACCCCAGCGTGTCTCAGCCTGTACTAACTTCGCTGAATCGTCGTCGTCGTCGTCGTCGTTTTACCTCTATGAAAATCTCGTGAGACCCGGGGGTGGAGGGAGGAGACCTGGGGGAACTGAAACTAGGAGTAGACGTACATCATTACCATTATTATAGAAGGGGGGATGGTGGCACCCCAACCCCACTCCAAACTTCCTTGGGTGTCTGTCCTCTCACAAAAACCGGGGGAGGGAGGGGGTCCTGTTCCACCAGGATCTTCCCGTCACCGAGTTTGTCCCTTTGACTCTTTCTTCTCCCAGTGGGTCAGCGACCCGTCTCCCCATCCCCTCTCTCCTGGCCAGTGGAAGGACGGGAGGGACTGAGACAGTGACGTGGACATCAAACTCTACCGTCGGGGTAAGAAGACGAAGGGAGAGACAGATGTCTGAAGTCCGAAGGTTTTTGACTGTAGGGGACCAAGAGACTCAAAGGACTTGTGGATGATACACGACTCGAGTCGGGGCGGGGACGGGGTCCCGATGTCGTCACTTATCCTGTTCAGCTCAGGACGGACTACCAGGACTGTAAGGTTCCCCTAGTACAGACTACTAAAGTACTGTCCAGTACTGTCTCTGTCCCTTAACGTGTTTGTCCCACCACTCTCCCATACCCCCGATAAATCATAGATTCCCTGGGTTCCCCCGGGAGAGACTCCTCCACCGGAAATTCGACTCCGGACTTCCTCCACTTCCTTCCGTGACACACTCTTAGACCCCGTTCCACGAAACCTGTCTCCCTGTCTCTACACGTTTCTAGGACCCCATCTCTCGTTCGACCCGAAAACTTCTCGGACACCGGGTCCGTCCCTCTCTCGCCCCCACCTCTCCACCCGCCTCCAAACGGTCTTTGAAGTCCTTTGGTCCTCTAGTCAAACCCCTATTTGTAAGCTTAGTCCGAAAGTCTACATTAAAGAGTATCGAAGCCGGAAAGACCCCGGTAAACCGACACATCACGGAGGCTTCGGGAGGTGATGGGAGTGTAGGGGTAGACGGACGGAGAGTAGAACCTCCACACGTAACCTTTCATTTTAGCAGAGGGGGACCGAAACGTTGTTCAATATTTATGACGTGAATCAATTTCGAATCAAAGGTGATCAATACATGCCTACACTCTTGACCTGGTATTTTTTTCGACTCACGGTTTCTTAACTACGAAAGTTTGACACCACGACCTCTTCTGAGAACTCTCAGGGAACCTGATGTTCCTCTAGTTTGGTCAGTTAGGATTTCTTTTAGTTGGGACTTATAAGAAACCTTCCTGACTACGATTTCGACTTCGAGGTCATGAAACCGGTGGACTACGCTCCTCGTCGGAGTAACCTCTTCTGGGACTACACCCCAGCCCCCCGCCCCACGCTGTCTCCTATTCTACTAATCTCTCGTAGTGACTGAGTCTCCTGCACTTGAACTCGTCTGAGACCCTCTCTCACCTCCTGTCCCTTCGGACTACACGATCGACCTGTGCTGAATCGCCGACTTGTTGTTATTTACTAGCTCCACTCCCACTCCCTTCGTCACTCGTAAAGCGGTCCAGGGAGATCCAAAGACATACAGACCACCACCCCCTCCTACATCCTTGGTACCGTCTCGGGATCCTTGGGGGTTGGACTGGGTCCTACTCGTTCTCTTGGGATCTCCCGAAGAGTCTCCGTCACAGGTTTGGCCCCGGACGAGGGTTCGTCGACATACCCGATCCCAGAACGATTCACGACATCGAGTCCGGGGACGGACCTCGAGGCCAACCGAAACTCTCCGGGTCACATAAACTTATGACCGAGAAGGAAGAAAATCCGGATCCCGAGTCCTGCCAGGGACTTGGTGGTCTTCGAGACATCGTGGACTTCTAGACCTCCCTTCACAGGAAATGGAAAAGAAAAAAGAAAGTCAAAACCCTGATAGACTTCCGTCTCCGTTCTGGTCCCGTCCGGAACACCGCCCCCCTGCAAAGGGTCCCAAGACGAAGAGTTTGGAACGGAGAACCTCCACCCTCCACCTCCGCCTCACTCCGACCTAGGTTGGACTGGGTGGAGTTCGTCTGTTAAAGAAACTCCAAAGTCCTACATAAAACTTTGTAGAGACTTCAAAAACGAGTGCGGGAACTGTAAAAGTACAATTGAAACGACATTTTGGCGCACGTTAAAAGACAACTTAGACACGCATGTGAAGGGGTCTGAGTTAGGAGAGTCACGGTTCACTTATCAGTGATTTAGGCTCTGTCCGGACCCTGGGCCCTGGGAAAGACGGTGTGACGGTAGGAAGACGGACCTGTATGGAGAGACGGCCGTTGTTCTATGTTTCTTTGGGGTGCCCTCTCCTGAAGGGCGGTAGGTCGCTGACCTTGAAGAGGGTTACGTCCCCGACACCCAAACTAGGGACCAGTCCCTCGATTCTAGGATCGACGGCGGGCCGGGTTTGTGGTTTTGTATTTTTGTTCGCGTTACCCCACCTATCTCTCACCGTACCTTTGTATGTCCAATGGTATACATTTAATCTGGCGGTCACCCCTGTGCGACGCACTGCGTCCCTCGAGTCGGGTCACGAGACACTGTTGGATCTCCGCACCCTTCACCACCCTCTCCCTGCCTTCAAGTCCTCCTTCTCCTGTGTACCTATGGATACCGAGTGACCAGAACTACTTACCGTCCTTAGTTGCATTATAACATGTCGGTAATGGGAAGTTAATTTTTATTGAAAGAAATTACACTTCGTTTTCTTTACTCCTATTATTCGGTGTTGTTCGGGGACTTGGTCCATGACGAGAGTAGTTGGCATGTTTGCTCTTTTCGTTCGACACCAGTTAGACAGAGGTTTAAACCATTCTCTTACTTTACTCGAAAGATGGAAAGAATACAAGGACGATTAACCCAACAAGGACAAGGATTTCGGTTGTGATCTTCTATCTCGTTATAAACGACGACAAGTAAGCGATTCAACACAGGCTGAGAAACGCTGGGGTATCTGACGTCGTGTGGTCCGCAGGGACAGGAGGTGACAGAGGGCCTCAAACGAGTTCAAGTACAGGAAACTCAACCACTACGAGAGATTAGTAGAGTCGGAAGAAGCGAAGGGGGGCGGAAGAGGAAAACGGAAGTTAGAAAGGGTCGTAGTCCCAGAAGAGGTTACTCAGCCGAGGAGCGTAGTCCACCGGTTTCATGACCTCGAAGTCGAAATCGTAGTCAGGAAGGTTTCTTATAAGTCCCAACTAAAAGAAATCCTAACTGACCAAACTAGAGGAACGTCAGGTTCCCTGAGAGTTCTCAGAAGAGGTCGTGGTGTCAAACTTTTGCAGTTAAGAAACCACGAATCGGAAGAAATACCAGGTCGAGAGTGTAGGTGTGTACTGATGACCTTTCACAATCAACGAGTCAACACAGACTGAGAAGCACTGGGGTACCTGACATCGGGTGGTCCAAGGAGACAGGTACCCTAAGAGGTCCATTCTTGACCTCACTCAACGGTAAGGGAAGGGGTCCCCTATAGAGGGGTTGGGTCCCTAACTTGGGTCCAGAGGGTATAACGTCCGTCTAAGGAAATGGTAGATTCGGTGGTCTCCTTGACCATTTGTCTGTGTCTTTTCTTAAGATCCACAACTCCACGAACGAGAATCCCCCTCTCCCCCCGAATAAGTACGGACTTCGACCTTCCTCCGTCCTCCCGAAGAAAATTCTCCACTCTCTACAGTCTCCCTTGTGGGTCACGTTCCGGGACACGAGGAGTGTGGTAGGACGTACCGACCGCTAAATTTGTTTTAAAAAAAAATTAAATAAAAAATCGACACGACCCAGAACGATAAAGTTTAGGACTTTCTACTACGACACTTTCACGACGTGAGTCATACGGTCGTTTAAACCTTTTGAGTCGTCACCGGTGTCCTGACCTTCCGGTCAAAAGTAAGGTTAGGGTTTCCGTTACGGTGTCTTACGAGTTTGATAGCGTGTTAACGCGAGCAGAGTATGCGATCGTTTCATTACAAATTTTAAGAGGTTCGATCCGAAGTCGTTATGCACTTGGCACTTGAGGGACTACAAGTTCGACCAAAATCTTTTCCGTGTCCTTGGCCTCTAGTTTAACGGTCGTAGGCGACCTAGTACCTTTTTCGTTCTCTCAAGGTCTTTTTATAGATAAAGACGAAAGAACTGATACGGTTTCGGAAACTGACACACCTAGTGTTATTTGACACCTTTTAAGACTTTCTCTACCCTTATGGTCTGGTGGACCGGACAGAGAACTCTTTGGATATACGTCCAGTCCTTCGTTGTCAATCTTGACCTGTACCTTGTTGTCTGACCAAGGTTTATCCTTTTCCTCACACAGTTCCGACATATAACAGTGGGACGATTAAATTGAAGAGACGTCTCGTGTAGTACTCTTTGCGACCCGACCTTCTTCGTGTTCGACCTTAGTTCTAACGACCCTCTTTATAGTTATTGGAGTCTATACGTCTACTGTGGTGGGAATACCGTCTTTCACTTCTCCTTGATTTTTCGCAGGACTACTTTCACTTTCTCCTCTCACTTTTTCAACCGAATTTCGAGTTGTAAGTCTTTTGCTCTAGTGTCGTAGACCAGGGTAGTGAAGTACCCTTTATCTACCCCTTTGTCACCTTTGTCACAGTCTGAAATAAAAAAACTCGAGGTTTTAGTGGCGTCTACCACTGACGTCGGTACTTTAATTTTCTGCGAATGAGGAACCTTCTTTTCAATACTGGTTGGATCTGTCGTATCATTTTTCGTCTCTGCAATGAAACGGCTGATTCCAGGCAGATCAGTTCCGATACCAAAAAGGACACCAGTACATACCTACACTCTCAACCTGACACTTCTTTCGACTCGTGGCTTCTTAACTACGCAAACTTGACACCACAACCTCTTCTGAGAACTCCCAGGGAACCTGACGTTCCTCTAGGTTGGTCAGGTAAGACTTCCTCTAGTCGGGACCCTAAAGAAACCTTCCTTACTACGATTTCGACTTTGAGGTCATGAAACCGGTGGAGTACGCTGCTCAACTGAGTAACCTTTTCTGAGACTACGACCCTCCCTAACCCCCGTCCTCCTCTTCCCCTGCTGGCTCCTACTCTACCGACTCACCGTAGTGCCTGAGCTACCTGCACTCAGACTCATTTGAGGCCCTCAACCACTACCTGTCCCTCCGGACCGCACGACACTAAGTACCCCAGCGTCTCAGCCGGCGCTGACTCGCTGACCCGACTCGACCCAGAGCAACGACGTCCCCGACGAGAGATCGACGCCGTGGGCCCCAAGAGTGACGTCACCGAAGAGAACAATCCCCGTGGCCGAGCTCCCGCGTCCGAAGTCCTCGACACCGAGCTCCGGAGTCATCGACGCCTATGGTCCGAGATCTCACGTCCGAGTCCAAAACGCCGTGTGACCAAACCAACAGGGGGTGCGTGCACCGTGCACCCTAGAAGGGACAGACCCCTAGTTTGGGCACAGAGGACGTGACCGTCCGACTAAGAAATGGTGACTCGGTGATCCCTTCAGGCTACCAACCGTTAAAATTGGGGTAACGAGCCCACTTTTTTGACTCCGAGTCGATAGGGTCTCTTCCCCAACACCGTTTCGACCGAGACTGAAACCTGGGAAAGAAGACCCTTCTCCCAACCCTGATCCGGAAGGAGAGTTGAACAGGGGTCAAGTAAGACCCTCCAGAATGGTTCTACAGTTTGCCCCCCAACGTCCACCCCCCGCTCCACTTCCTCCCGGAACCGTACAGTCCCGGCCCTCTTCGGTGTGTGGACACTCGTCTGTCTGTCTGTCCGCCCACCGTCGGCCGTCTCCTTCACCGAATCGTCCATCTGTCCATTGTCTACATACCTTTGGGGTCCGACCGGACCGCAACACCCGCCCACCCCCCGGAACACGGACGACGGTGTAGACTTCCCGTCGGGGACCGTGGACGGGGCGACTCCTCTCCGTCCTTGTCGACACCGCCGACCCCAAGGGTCGCCTCCGAGTGCATCAGGGCCGAACCCACAATCCCGTGAGTGCTCGAGACAGGAAGTCGTAGGGAGCTTTGTGGAGGGTAGTCCTCCAAGCGGTGACGGAGGACGCAAAAGGTCGAGGTTCTTTCTTCTCCGAACCAAACAAAAAGTGTGACAAAGAAAGTAAAAACCGACGCGAACCTGAAGCAACGAAAACACGCCCGAAAAGAGGTCGACGTCACTCACGCCCGAGGAGAGATGGACGCTACGAGGCCGAAGAGAGACACCACCGGAGAGAGTGACACCTCGTGTCCGAGACCCGGGTGCCCGGAGTCATCACGCCGAGGGTCCGAGCATCCACTCCGTGTGACTAAATCGACGGGGCTCCGTACACCTTAGAAGGGCCTGGTTCCCAACTTGGGCACAGAGAACGTAACCGTCCACCCAAGAATAGGTGACGTGATGGGCCCTTCAAGGGGAGGAAACGAAAATTCAAAATAACTCTATATTTACGTGTGTGCGATATTAAGTGGGTAAATTTCATAGGACAGGTGACCAAAGATCACATAAGTGTCAACACGTAGTTAGTGGTGCCAGGTAAAAGGTTGTAAAGGTAGCGGAGTCCTTCATTGGGACACGGGAAGTCGACACACGTACGAGTCAGCACAGGTTGAGAAACTCTGGGGTACCTGACATCGGGAGGTCCGAGGAGACAGGTACCCTAAAAGGTCCGTTCTTATGACCTCACCCAACGGTAAAGGAGGACGTGCCCTAGAAGGGCTGGGTCCCTAGCTTGGGAGTAGAGGATGCGACGTCCGTCTAAGAAGTGGCGAATCGGTGACCCTTTCGGGATGGGAAATCGATAGTAGAGGGATAACGAGGTCAGCGGAGGGGGCTGGGATTCGTTGGTGCACAGATGAAAGGTCGGTATGCCTAAAAGGTCAAGAAAGAAAGAAGGAAAGGAGATAAATAAACCGACGTAACCCAGAACCAACGTGGTGCTCCCTAGAAACCAACGTCACGTGCATAGGAGATCAACACCGAGCGTCCGAGGTCTCGAGCGACCGAGTCATCAACGGTCACGTTCCCGAATTAACGAGGGACCGTGTACCCTAGAATTAAGGGGTTGGTCTCTGACTTGGGCGTAGAGGACGAAACGTTCCGCCTAGGAATTGGGGACCTGGTGGTCGCTTCAGGGGCTTCGAAGGTAAAGAACTACCGCAGTGACCAGATCGAAGGACGTCGGACAGGGACGAACCGTGTAGAGGGAGGTCGGGTAAAGTTCACCACAGCTAAATAGAAGTGTAGTGGTCGTACGCCACTCATGATGGTGACACGGGTAAAGTGTCTACTCTTTTGGTTCCAAGCCTCTGACGTTCGAGACCCAGGACAATGTCTCGGCCCCACCCTAAACTTGGAAGTGGAGGGGTCGAATTCGAGAAGCTTCAGGGGTGACGGGAACTCTATTCCGGGTCGGATAATTGAGGTTGAACAGATCACCAGGAGGGGAGGTTCGGAAACGGGTACACCCAGGAAAACGGACCTCGTGGGAGGGGTGAAAGACGTTGATTGGGAGTGAGAGAGGGGACTATGAGGGAAAGTCACAGGGAAGGGGGTCCTTTGGGAGCTCCGGGACCATATCGACAAGAGACGGGGGAGGGGTCGAGACTCGGGAACCGACACTCTGGTCCTCCGTAGGCCGACTTATAGACTTTTTATTCAGGACATTTGTTCAGTGACCGTCGTAATTTCCGAGAGTATCCGGCCTTAGCGCTACCCCCCCGGACTATTGGGTCGACAAAACACGATCGACGGGACACTACTGTACCCGGTTGAGAAGAGTCTTCATGCGTATACCTCTCCGGGGGTTTGGCGGGAGGGGGTGGGCCGCGACTATCGTCTATTGTCGTGGGCTCGACACCAAAAGCGTCGTTAGTCTGAACACCACGATCCAGCTGGCTCGGCTCACTCTAGTTTTGTCATAGACCCGGGTCGGTACCAGTCCTCACTTCCCGGCGCGCACCCCTATGCTCCCCCCTCCGTCCCCCGGGGGTCGCGGACTACTTTCGTCACCCAACCATAATACGTGTTACCCCGAAAAAGGTGGGTAAAGTGTGACTTCTTTAACTCCAGGCCCTGAAGGGACCACCGGACCACCAATTCTTAGGTGGGCGTTTACGTCCCCTTTACCCAAGATAGGGACTTCTAAGGCGCACGGCGCCCCGTAGATTCGGGCACGCGACTTTAATGACTCGGGTAAGAGGTCTCAGGTGTTCGGTGTCGACGACTTCGGCCACGTGGCTCTCGGGCACCAGACGTTGCTCTCTTCGGCAACGTCACTCCTCGAACACGTACCGTTACTTCTTGTCGAGGCGAGCGACGTCGATCTCTTTCAGACGTGCGTCGGTACTTCTGGATCACGTCAGTCTCGATTTATTTATTCATTTTTATTTCAGCAATTGTTGTTTTCTCTTTGACTCCAGACCAACCAGGTGTTCGGTGTAAGGAACCCAGATAGAACCGGTTCACCCGTAGGTCTACCCAGAGTTTGTGAGAACCAAGTATCTGTCCCAAGTCCTCATCACCTTACTCGACGGTAGTCCGGACCTCGATAGGTCCCCCTGACACCTAACAAAATTCCCAACCGTCCTTCACGGTCATCGAATTCTCTGATACAGATCTTACCACCGAAGAAAAGACAGTGTGTCAGTACAGAGACGTTTCCCCGCGAAGTCAGAAGGGCCCGAGTCCAAACTCCGACCGTCAACGGTCGACTCCTGAACCCAGGACCTCTCCGGCCGAGTCGACTTGGGACGACCTTTGTCTCGGAACCGAGGTCCTAGACGCGATAGGGGGTGTGAAAGTGTGACAAAGTCGAAAGAGTCCTTCTGTCTTTACCCGAGTTTGAGGGACGTGGGACCCCGGAGGTTCCTATCCGGACTCTCGGGGGTTCGAGGTTTCCGTCCCGACCCACACGTCATGTAGGTGGGTGAAACTCGTTTATAAAAGTCTTGTCGGTCTCGTACGGTCCGGGACAGGATCCATACAGGTGTCCGTGCAAACCCTTTTTTAGGTCTGGGGCACTAGACTAGGAATTACAGGAGACTGGGGCAGAAGAGAGTAAGGATTGTGTGATCGGAGAGCGGACACGACACTAGTGTAACCCAAGTCAGACGGAGACCCGAAGCGTAATCGACAAGGAAGACGGTTCTTACGACAAGGGTGCAGGTGAGGGAGTGAAGGACGTCCAAACTCGAGTTTGTTCCTCCGGAAGGAACTGGACGAGTCGACTTTATTGGAGGGATCAGGACGGGTGGAGGAACGGGACTAAGCAAAAAGACACAATCTCTAAAAAGGACTACAATACAACTATACCTATTGTTTGGTCAGTCAGGATTTCCTTTAGTTGGGACTTATAAGTGACCTTCCTGATTACGACTTCGACTTCGAGGTCAGAAACCGGCGGAGTACCCTTCTCAACTAAGTAACCTTTTCTGGGACTACGACCCTTTCTACCTTCCGTCCTCCTCTTCTCCCACTGTCTCCTACTCTACCAACCTACCGTAGTGGCTGAGTTACGTGTACTTAAACTCGTTCGAGACCCTCTATCACTTCCTGTTCCTTCGGACCACACGACGGCAGGTACCCCAGTGTTTCTCAACCTGCACTGAACCACTGACTTGTTGTTACCACTACAACACAACGAACAATATGTAAAAAAAAAAGAGGTAATGGTCCTTAGAACAGAAAGAACGAGCGACACCATGGGGTCGGTCCGTACATCAGTGACGCATCATTTATCGACACTTGTTCAGACCCCCTCTTACCTATATACGCATACATACTGGCTCAGGGAAGGGACAAGTGAGCTTTGAGCGTGTGGTAACAAACAAGTAATCGATATGGGGTTATGTTTTATTTTTCAAATTCTTTTTTATTTTATTTAGCGACACTTGTCTACCTATTTCAGTTCGCCTCCACACTCCACCCCGACTAACCCCAAACCCCTCCAGACACCCCCTGGAGAGACTGGACTGTAACCTTTCCTCCGGACTTCTCAAACGAGGACCCCTTCGGCCGGGTCCACCCCGGGTCCGGTCCGTGTCTCGGTGGCCCTTGGTGGTCCGTTTCCCCAGCGACCTCAGGGGTCCGAAACGAGTCCGGGGCGCAAGACTCTAATAGAGAAAGAGACAAGGGGTGGGGACAGGTACCCTAGACCCCCAACTACACACAAGTACAGGCCGATTGAGAAATTTAATTGAAAAATAAAACCTTATTAAAGTCCGAAGGGTCGTTCAGTGTGTTCTTCACGTCCCTCGAGGGGGAACGGGAGGAGATAGCTGTAAACTGTAAAAGTGTCATAGAAGAGGTTTAACTTCCCTGCAATTACAAATGCAATGATAATTACTTTACGGTGGAAAATAAACTTGTAGTGGTCGAAAGGGTGACCGTAGGTAGAAACCAAGGTCCTAGGGTGTGACGTAAATCAGTGACGCGACAAAATTTTTATACCGAAGGGATCACCAGGTCGCCGACCCTTGGGCGGACGGTTATGTCCCCTGTACCCAAGCTAAGGACCAGACCCTTCTAGGGTGGACGGCGGCCTGTTGATTCGGACACTCGGCGTTGGTGACTCGGACGAGTGGATCTCGAGCACGGGACGTCATCTTCGCTGGTGTCACTCTAGGGGTGCGTGGAGTCACTACCCATCAGGACGAGTGACGTTAGTCTCTTTCGGGATAACGTCGTTGCTTCTGGGTCGGGTCTGTTTTTATTTAAAATTTTTTAATTTATTTCCTTAAGAGAAAAGAGGGGAGTTTATTTATTTATTTTAATTTTATACCTGAGGTACATATTCCTTCCCGAAGGAGCCACCGAGTCTACCACTTCTTAGACGGACGTTACATCCTCTGGGTCCAAGCTAGGGACCCACCCATTCTAGGGGACCTCTCCCCTTACCGTTGGGTGCGGTCATAAGAACGGACCTCTTAGGGTACCTGTCTCTTCGGACCGCCCGATGTCGGGTACCCCAGTGTTTCTCAGTCTGTTTAGACTCACTTTTTATGTCTGTACATAACCTTTGGGTCGACACTTCGACCTCGTACAAACTTACTTCCCGACCCACCACAGACACCTGAAGACACTCCGACGGGGACTCGTCCTCCAGGGGTTCCAGTTCCGTACGACACTCCTTCGGACCCTTTTTAACTCCGAGGTAGACCCTTTTCACTTTCACTTCAGCGAGTCAGCACAGACTGAGAAACGCTGGGGTTCCTGACATCGGATAGTCCGAGAAGTCAAGTACCTTAAAAGGTCCGTTCTCATGACCTCACCCAACGGTAACGGAAGAGGTACCCGAGAAGGACTGGGTCCCTAGTTTTGGTCCAGAGGGCGTAACGCCCGTCTGTGAAATGGTAGACTCGGTGGTCCCTTCGGGTGTAGACCCCGTCTTAGACGATTAGGACCCTCGCCAGTCCCCACTCCCAGGGTGGTCCGACGAGACACCCATCACTCACGGGGTAGTGCCCCCGTACATTCCTTCGAGACAAACCCGAAGACAACAAGTCAGTAGTCCAGTACAGACTGAGTAACCCTGGGGTATTTGTCGTCGTGTGCTCCGAAGGGACAGGAAGTCGTAGAGGGTCTCAAAAGGGTCCAAGTACAGGTAACGTAGTCGTCACTGTAGGTCGGTAGAGTAGTAGACAGTGGGAGGAGAGGAAAGCGGAAGTCAGAAAGGGTCGTAGTCCCAGAGAAGGTTACTCAGTCGCCAAACGTAGTCCACCGGTTTCATAACCTTACAGTCGAAGTCGTAGTCAGGGAGGCTACTTATAAGTCCCAGTCAAAGGAAATCCTAACTGACCAAACTAGAGGAACGACAGGTTCCCAAGGATCTCCTCTAAAATACCGCACGAGACCGTTCGTGTCCCTTCAACCTACCCTACTCGTTTACAGGCTAAGGGTGAACTCTTCTTAAGGGACCTCGTGAAGGTCGAACAAGAGGAACACTAGGTAGGTGCAAGGAGACACGGAAGTTCAGACTCCTCGACTCAAAAGTACAACCCGTTCGTACAGGGAGAGAGACTCGGAGTCAAAGGGGTAGATATTTTGTCTCTGAAGAGTGTGTGACCCTACTGACAGAAGTTTTTCTACTTTTACTAGTTCCCAACCGCTCCTACATCTCTTTAACCTTGTATGTCTCCCATTTAAAAAAAAAATTAAATTAGAAACCTGAAGGGTCACGCCGTACACCCTAGAAATAAGGGGCTGGTCCCTAACGTGGACACGGGGACCCGACCCTCACGGCTCACCGTTGGTGACCTGACGGTCCCTTCAGGGGTGTGACGCCTACTCTTACATTTGACCGAATCATCGAACCTCTTCTTAGACCAGCAAGGCGTTTCAATTTGTAGCTCAACGGTATACTGGGTCGTTAAGGTGAAGAACCATGTCTGGGTCCTCTTCACTTTTGTGTGCAGGGGCGTTTGTGAACGTGTGTATGCAGGTGCCGTCGTTATCAGTGTCAGCGGCTTTTCGTCTTTGTTGATTCACGGGTAACTGTCCACTCCCCTATTTGTGTCACGCCAGGGAGGTATGTTATCTTATAATAAGTGGTGTACGCAAATACGAGTCATGGACGTCACCACCGAGAGACACTGAGATGCCTGACGTCGGGCGGTCCGAGGAGACGGGCACCCTAGACGTCCGTCCTGATGACCTCGCTCACCGGTACGGGAGGAGGTCCCTGAGAAGGGCTAGGCCCCTAGTTTGGGTGCAGAGGACGTCGAGGACGGAGCGTCCGCCTAACAAATGACGGCTCGGTGCCCCTTTTGGGTAATAAGTCGGTATTGTTCCTTACTTCGAGACTATGTATAATGTGACAACCACTTGGAGTTTTTATAATACGACTCACCTTCTTCGGTTCGGGGTTTACGGTGCATGTCACGTCAAGGTAAATATTCTTTATAGGTTTGTCCGTTTAGGCATCTCTGCCTTCCGTCTACACACCAACTGTCCCCAACCCCCACCCCGGTATTCCTCACTGACCATTCCCCTCGTCCTCCAGAAACACCCCACTATTACAAGACATTAATCTATCTCCCCTACTAACGTATTGTGACACTCATACGATTTTTTGGTGACCTAACATATGAAATCTTACCAATTTTACCACGTAAAATACAATACATTTAAAAAAGAACTAAATTTTTTAGTCCCGATCGGAGATGCTGGTAGGGATTTCGTCCCCCGACCACCGCCCCCCACCGGTGTCCATGACAGGGAAGGGGGAAGGAAGCTGAGTCACTGGTCCTATCTAAACCCCACAGATTGCTGTGGGGTGGGCGGTACGGGTCCACCGTCGATGGGTCCGATCTTACCATTTCCCCCTTCACCCCGAAAAGCACCAAGGTCCCGGGGACCTAAACGTAGCCGGTGAAAATGTATTTTTAGAAAGGTCCGACACGGGTCACCCGGGACTTCGGCCGGTTCCCCAGGATCCCGACACGTGTTCCCCACTGGAGCGATCAAATCGACGATTCAGTACAGGTTGAGAAAACACTGGGGTACCTGAGATCGGGCGGTCCGAGGAGACAGGTACCCTAAAGGGTCCGTTCTTATGACCTCACCCCACGACAAAGGAAGGGGTTCCACAGAAGGGTTGGGTCCCTAGCTTGGGTGTCAGAGGACGTAACCGTCCGCCCAAGAAACGGTGACTCGGTGGTCCGTTCAGGAGCGACCTTCGAACACGTTATGGGTCACTCTGGGCGACCAAGGACAAAACCCCCTTACAATAGTGATGACCGAAGAATCTTTCTCGAGTGTCACCCCCTCGGACGGTCGGGGGTGGCTGAGGCCCGTGGTGGAAACAGGAGAGAAAGGGGCCCCACCCCACGTCTAGCGTCGAGATAAGACCCCAGTCGTCCCCGAGTTCCGGCTCCCAACCCCACCCCCTTCCACTGTCCCGGGTAAATGTCTCGTGAAGATACAGGGACCGAAAGAGACACGACACCCAGTAGAGGACCCTGGGGGTTTACTGCACAATCGGGGTCCGGGTGTCAAGTCGACTCTTGTACCCCAAGTATGTCCACACCACCGGTCCGACTTCGGTCCGACCCCAAGCTCCACGACCGGACAACGGTTCGGTTCCGACTATTTCGGGGACAACTCTATTCGACCCCTCTGCCGGACGGTGGCAAATAGGTCCGTTGTTTATAAATGACTCGAGGAGGGCCACGGTCCCAGACCCCGACCCTCGGCCTTTAAACTACCCCTTGTTCGGTCTTACCAGAATGAGAGGGCTACTGACTACCGGATATCGGTCCCCTGTCTACTCTCTCTCTGTTTGCTCGTTCTACTAAGATCTCATACCACCCCACCATCACCCCAGGCTCTCGACGTTACTCCCGGACTAGCCCCCTCTCCCCGACCCCCCCAGAACTACCACTGGGGGACTGTTCCGTGGACTGCTGCGTAGAGAAAGTAGCGGGAGAAAGGACGAAACCAAAGTGGGGGTGCCCAGACTTAAACGTAATAACCCTGTAAAGAAGAAAAAATTTCGAAGATGGAGGGCGGAAGAGAACCACGTCCGACTCCACCCCCCGCCACAACGAGGATGGTGTGTCAGGGGGTACTCGTCTTCTTAAGGAGGAGTCGAAGTCCGAAGAGTCTTTTCGGTGGAGGCGCCAGGGGGCGAACACTTTACTGGGGACCCGACCGGTCCTTCTGGGACGACCTGAGCGACGGATGGCTCGCGGGGGACGTCGACTGTGACCTTTCCTGTGGAGGAGCGGTCGGGGTAAAATGTCTCCTCTGGGGCTCCGGTCGCTCGAGTCTGGTCCTGAGCTTAAGTCCCTCGGAGTGGAGAACCCGCGTCACTCGGACGGATGGGAGGTCCGTGTGTTCCCGTAGTCTGATCTTTCTTTCTCTGGGACCTTCCCAGTTCCTCCGCGTGTGACGGGGAGGTGGTCACTACACCTCGGTTCGTCGGACTGGAGTGGCCCGGAGTCAAGGGGGAGACCGTGTACCTGACCCCTGGGGAAGCGAACGCCGACATCACCGGACACACACAGGTGAGGTATAGCAGTCGGAGGTGAAATTGGAGAACAACCGTGACACGACCAAAGTCTCGGTACAGGGACGAGAACGACCACCGAAACCTCCAAGATGCACCGGTCAGGGACGGGGGTGGGGTCTGGACCCAGAGAGACGGTCTAGGAGTTTGTGTAGTCTTAGGGGGTCCGGGGGTCCAGAAGCGTAAACGAGAAGGACGCAGGTAGGTACAGAGGTTTGGAGTAGATCAACAACAGTTGAATGGACAGTCAGAGCCGGACTACAGTTTGAAGAGAGGAAAAGAAGAAAAATTTACAAAACAAGTTCACGTCGTATGTCTGTAGATGTCGAGCTATTGAAAAGTAGCTCACTTGTGTGGACACATTGGTCGTGGGTCTAATTCTTTGTCTTGTAAGGGTCGGGATTAGGAAGGACGGTTTGGGACCACCCGAGTTTTAAAAACTTAACTACCAATTACTAATGTATTGTCGGGACGACAGACACTACATCGACGGTCTATTCGACGACCCAGGTACCCAACGTAATTATCTCGATATCTGAGGTCTTGTTCCCTCCACTAAAGAGAGGAGTAAAGCCCAACTAGTCTCGTCCGTCTGCCGACGGGGACGGTGAAACTTTGCCCCGTGTGTCTGTCTCCCAAGTCACTTCTGGCGGTACCCACACACACGAACATACGCGTGTGAAGTCTCACCACGGGACCCTCTTCCGTAGTCTCCGAGATTACGTAAATTGAATCTCCTCCTGTCCGGGTCCAGGAACTTGTCGAGGTCCACCGAGTCGCCGTCTCGTTCCGTCCCGTCCCCGTCTCCCTGGGGAGACTCGTTGCACGTCAAAGGACCCGAGGAAATTACCATCACTCGTAGGGCAATCCTCTCCCTCCCTTCGGACTAAGGGGTCCTGTCGTTCGACTCGTCCTCGAGTAATGGTGTCCGACCGGTTCTGTCCCCATCAGATCGGAGAATGCAGTGTGGTCCGGACCGTCTCTCCTCCCCCACCTCCTCCAGACGTCCTCTACACACCGGTGACCCTGGAAAGAACCCTCCCTCTGTCTTCGGGTCTTGGATGGGTTTGAGTGCCCCGGGCTTGACCGAAAGGTCCGTGCCCGGCCGGAACCCCGCGACCAAAACCCACCTCAAGTCCAGCCCAATATAGACCGCACCGGCGAGGGAGAGTGGCCGACGTCGACGGCCCCCGCCCCCCGGTGACCCGTGCGAGGCGGTGGGCGTCAGTCCGACGGCGTCCACGACCCGGCCGGCGAAATGTATCAGTGCGAACCAGAGGGGGCGGGCCGAACGGCCGGACGGGCTGAGAGTGGTCCTTTCCCGGGGCCCCAGGCTCTCGTCCCCGGCTGAGACTCGGGGTCACTCGAGAACTCATAAAAATAAAGTGAAGACGCAAAGTGAAAATGACCAGCACCCGCTGTACATGCACAATCAGTCCGAGGTTCGTCATCGACGACGCAGACCCGACCAAGGGAACACACAGCTAGTCCCCACCCCTAACCCCCGCCCGTGCGTCTGAGCCCAAACTTAAGATAGGGGAGGTAGTCGCCCGACACACCGGAGACCTCGCTAGGAGTCGGGGAGACTCGGAGGACTCTCCCCGCACCCCACGTCCTCCCCTGGAACCCGGACCCAAGACTACGGTGGGACGAAGACCGGGCGGTACGTCGGAGTCTGTTCAGGGAAGAGGTGAGACCTGGAGTCAAGAGAAGAGACATTCTACCCTTATTGACGCTGGTGCAGGAGCCTTACAACGAAGAGACTGGGTCTCCAACAAACCCCAGACCAACCCACCAACAGACCCCCTCCACTCCACAGGACCTCTGAACCTTGGTCGCCCCACAGGAATTTGAACTCTCCGAACTCGAACATACTCCGATCAAATTTTACGTCTAAGGACTCGAGGGGTGAGTGGTTTTAGTGTATATAACTGGAGGGGTGAGGGTCGAAGAATCCTTCGTCTCCACGAGAGAGGACCCGACGTCAGGAGTAAAACAGGGGTTATTTTGAACTGAGCGTTGAGTTTTTTATTTTCCGCCTAAGGGTCCGTGAAGGGCACCACACCTCCCTCGTCCCCTCCCAACCGGGAGTCCACAGCCGTCTACGGTACAGTCCGGCTCTTTGGAGTCCTTTGCGAGATCCTGGAGTGACGAACCTCTGGCCACTCACAAAGGACTCGCCGAAGGGACCACTGAGTCACTTCTTAGACGGACACTGTGGCCCCTACGCGTAAGCTAGGGACCCAACCCCTCTCGGGGACCTCCTCCCGTACCGTTGAGTGAGGTCATGAGAACGGACCTCTTAGGGTACCCGTCTCCCCGGACCACCCGACCTCAGGCATCCCATCGTTTCTTGACCTGTCCTGATCTCGTTGACTCGCGTGCGACAAAGGACCCTGTCCTGGCCCCTCTCGATACCCCTCCCTTTGTGGTTCCGGGCCTCTCCACTTCAACAAAACGGGACCCAGCGAGTCGGTCGGTCCCCGGCGTGACTCTAACTTACCCCACCCCCTTAGCGCGTGTGCCCGGGGCCGGAGAGGTCGCTCGGACCGCGAGACCACGTGGGGCGAGACTCGTAGACCGGGTCCCCGGTGTCCCGACGGCTCCTTGTACTTCGAAGCACGAAGGGGGCCCTTGTTGACCGTCGGGTCAGTCCCAAATATATCGCCGAGGGTTTTATAGTCCGACGCCTATCCGACTCCGCCGGCTCCCACGCCGCCCGGTTACGGCACCGAAGGACAGGACGGTTCTACAAAGGACGACTATCGACCCGGGTCACCGGAATAGACACTGGGACCCCGGTGGTCCTCCTGTGGGGGGCATTGTTCCCCTGTCTGACAAGATCCGGGGTCCCTTCCCTGACGTCCCTGGGTCCTCCCCCAGTCCTACTCGTCGGGTGACTCCCACGACCCATCAATCCAGGTGAGAGTTCGAGACTCTACCTCACCTCGGGCTGATGGGGCTCACCCCGACGCCGAGACGTCGATGGTGACACACTGGGAGTCCTCGACTCAGGGAGAGTCTCAGTAGGAGTAGGTAGTTTGCCCCTATCACCACCGAAGTAAAAGTGAATTGTAAGGGGTGGGATCGGGAGGGTCGGACCGGAAGTTCCTCGGGGGTCAGACCCCCTCTACGGGGGACGTGTGTCTCGGGAAGTCCGAGTCCCAAGTCGATCATCCTCCGACCTCCTTAGGTCCACAGACAGATCCTACTGACGGACCTCCTTATCACAGTATCGATCCCACATCGCCTATACATCCTCAAGTAGTCCGTCTTCCGTACCTTCCCTACTGGTCCGACTCCCTTGTCACACACTTCCGAATCTCAGTTCACTGTGAGAGGGACAAAGTGTCTTTTCTTTCGACTCTAAGGTTCTCCCCCACTAAGGTACCGAGACTTTGGACCGAGAAGGAGGATCTAGGCGGTTGGTTCTGGACTCGAGGACCCTCTCCTGAATAAGGGAGAACCAACTCTGGGACCCTAGACCCCCTAAAAAAAAAAAATTTAAAGTTTTATCTAAAATAACGTTGGTTTTATTATTGTAATCAAGTAAGTGTATTATTTGATATATATATATATACATACGTGTAAAATTTAATATCCGTTATTTTCCTTATTATAAAAGATCCTTTATTTTAAGTAAAACCGTCTCCCATATTTTAATTTGAACGGAGATCAGTATTGAGTTGTAGGAGTTAAAACATATTCACACTGTGTAAGAGAACGGAACGACACAGGACGAGTCAGTGACACAGAAGACGAAATACTCTGACTATGTGACACTAATTTATAATGAGTAAAGTGAGACTAAGAGTTTTGTCAGAAAGTGGAGACTGAGAGTGGCCGAGGTGATACCAGGAGACTCGGGACCACGGACTCAGACCGCCGAGACGTCCCTCTTCGTCCCTCCCTGGCCCCAGTTACTACGTAGAGGTCCAAGGTCGACTCCAGACTCTGTCTCAGCGACCGGGACGGCGACAAAACGGGAGGCCGAAGTCCCTGCACCAGGTGTGGAGGGGCGGGCACCTCCGTCCCCGGTTCTACGACGTCTTGTGGTCCCAGGGTCCTTATAAAGAGGTCCTCCTGGGTCGGGGACGGACGACCCGGGCATAGAGGGAGTGACCGAGTTCAAATCTCGAAAACACGTCTTGTGTCCCTCCCAGTTACCCCACTCTCCACTCCCTTGGCGACCGAAAGTAGAGGAGAAAGTAAAAATTCTCTGGACTCACTTTATACCTTGAAACAAGTATTTAGTCACGATGGAGACACCCCGGAGTCGGTGGACCCAGACGCACGAGTTAGTACAGGCTGAGAAACGGTGAGGTACCTGACGTCGGGCGGGCCGAGGAGACAGGTGCTTTAAGAGGTCCGTCCTTACGACCTCACCCAACGGCAAAGGAGGAAATCCCCTAGAAGGGCTGGGCCCCTAGCTTGGGTCCGGAGAACGTAGAGGACGTAATCGTACACCCAAGAAATGGTGACGCGGTGGACCCTTCGGGGTGAGTTTGTTTATGTATATGTACTTATAAGTGTTGTCGTAAAAGTGTCATCGGTCTTTCACCTTTGTTTGGTTTATGGGTAACTACCCACTTTCCATTTGTTTTGCACCAGGTAGTATACCCCTTTATAACGAGTCGGTATTTTTACTTACTTCGGACTATGTTCTATGTCACACCTACCTGGAGTTTAAGTAGTGGGTCTCGCTTTCTTCGGTCTATGTCTTTCAGTGTCTCACGTATTAAGGTAAATATACTTCACAGGTCTTCTCCGTTTAAGTAGTTCTGTCCTTCGTCGGATCACCGAGGTCCCCGACTCCCTCCCCAATGCTCTTCCCTGACGAGTACTCTTGTCCCAAGGGAAAACCCCACTACTTTTGCCAGATGTTAATCTATGACGACCGCCAACGTGTTAAAACATTTACGTGTTTCACGGGGACTTAACAAACAAGTGAAATTCTACCAAGCAAAGTACAGTACACTTAAAGTCGAGTGCATGGTTTTTTTTTTTTTCTAAAAAAATCGACACACCGTCACAGGACCCCGACCAAAGACCATCCCCCCCACAAATTTTAAAGTTTACCACTTCGGAACACGATACTAGACTAAAAGAACCGACTCCTGCCCTACACGGGGACGAGTAATCCGTCAGTTAAGAGGTATCCTTCTAGACGAACATCTCGACCCCGCTCCACCAGGGTGGGACGACATTACTTTACGGACGTACGAAATCGAGACGGACGGACGACCTGGAACGCGATGTGTACGGGGGGAGGTTGTTGGTCGAGGGTCAGGGGAGTGTCTTAGGAGGATTCCCGGTAACACTCGGGTAAAAGGTCTACTACCCAACTCCGATTCTAAGAGAACCAGTGGGTCTGTCTACCGTTCGTCGGCTCAGGGCCAACAAGAGTCCAGGTCGACCGAGGTCGTGACACACGAACCAAATGGAGGGGTCGGGAGTGAAAGCCTAGATCCCAGGGAGGGAGGGGGTCCGCCGCCACACCGCCCCCGACGTTACACTGGTGTACGGAGGTGTGTGTGGGTGAGTGCACCGACCTGAGGACGACGGGACCCAGAAGACCCTTCGGCACGGTCCACGTTGGACAAAGAGAACCTTCCCTCGTCTCGGTCTTCACCCTACCCTTTACGAGAGTCGTAGACTAACGTCCGCCCCACCCCCTACCCGAGACGCCCTTGACGAACCCCCTCGTCGACCCTTGTCAGACTCGAGGCTCCCTCCTCCCGGTCCCGTCGGGGACGACCCACTTGTGATCCGTGTTGTGAGGACGAGACGTTGGAGTCAAAAGACGGTACTTTGCCCGAAATACTCTCGATGACGGAGAGTCTCGTTTAGACCTAATGACGCCAAATCAACGATCAAGCACAGGCCGAGAAATGTTGGAGTACCTGAGATCGGGCGGTCCGAGGAGACAGGTATCGTAAAGGGTCCGTTCTTAAAACCTAGGAGAAGAGGTCCCCTAGAAGAACTAGGACTCTAGTTTGGGTACAGAGGACGTAACCGTCCACCTAAGAAATGGTGACTCGGTGGACCCTTCGGGTCACACTCCCTACCTACTCTGTTGATCCCCAAGTCCGTTCCCCCTCGGGACGCACCGTCCACCCTCGACCCTGTCCCTCCTGACAAACCTAGGATCTACCCTGTTCGCTCTCTGTGAGACCCGAAGTCTGCCATTTCTTAGACGGACTCTACGTCCTCTGGACCCAAGTTAGAGACCCAGTCCTTCTAGGGGATCTCTTCCCTTACCGTTGGGTGAGGTCATAAGAACGGACCTCTTAGGGTGTCTGTCTCCTTGGACCACCCGATGTCAGGTACCCCAGCGCTTCTCGGCGTGTGGTGACTCGTTAATTGTGAAAGGGACCCCCAGATACCAATTTTGACGTGAAGGCGACGTCCCCGGTCCCCAAGCTAGAGACCAGTCTCCTTCAAGGCGTACGGAGTGCCACGTCGGTTTTTCTTTTTTTATCGTTTGTCATACAAAACCGTCAAGGAGTTTTTTAACTTTTATCGTAACGTTGTCTACTTAACTATTTGGGTTACACCGTATCTACAAACTACTCGATAATAAGTCGGAAATTTTCCTTCCTTTAGGACTGTGGACGACGTCCACCTTACTTGGCCCTCCGACAATGTGACTCACCTTCTTCGACCAGCACCTTCCTGTCTATGGCACACTAGGGTGAATACACTCTCGGGCTTCCATCAGTGCAAGCATCTCTGCCTTCAGTCTACCCTCAACGGTCCCTCCCTCCCTTTACTCCCCCCAATCGTAAATTACCCCTGTCTCAAAGTCAAAACGTTCTACTTTTTAAGACCTCTACCTGTCACCGCTACCAACGTGTTGTCACACTTACATGAATTACAGCACTGGACACGAGAAATTTTACCGATTCTGCCGTCCTGCCGGGACCCCCAGGTCACCGATCGACACGAGGGGTACGTCTCCGGGCCCGAGCCCGGGACCAGTCCCTTGAGCTAGAGTGCGCGGCGTTGGTCCTCGAGGGTGCGAGGATTTGGTTTGCTAAGACGTACGGTGGTGCTTTTAGCCTCTACGGTGTACGGCGTTGCTTTTGGACCGTTCGGCTTGTTTACTCACGTACCGCGCACGTACACACGCACACGATCAGCGAGTCAGCACAGGCTGAGACGTCGGAGTGCCTTGCATCGAGGAGACACGTACCTTAAAAGGTCAGTTCTTGTGGTCTCACCCAACGTTACGGGAGGAAGTCTCCTTAGAAGGGTTGGGTCCTTAGCTTGGGAGTAGAGAACGTAGAGGACGAAACCGTCCACCTAAGAAATGGTGATCACGGTGGACCTTTTAAAAATGTTTAACCGATTCGACCTCTTAACATGCACAGAATAGTACTAAAATTCTTTCTTCCTTTCTCGGGTTACTAGGGAGGACAACCCCGACGAGACCCGAGTCTGACGTGATCTCCTTCAATGGTCCAAACAGAGAGACTAATCTTCTGAGGGTTTGGTAGACGGACGGTTCGAGGTCGAGTAGGATGTTTTGGGTCGAGTTTGTGGGGGAGGAGGTCCGTCGGGAGAGTCTAGAGGGTTCCTCTAGGACGAAACGGTAACCCGGAGGGTCGAGAAGGGAAGAAGACCGAGTAGGGACTGGAGAGACTCTACCCCACACACACAAACCGATCAGTTCCCTACTCCGTCTTGACTACTCCTCAACCCCTCCCTTAGGACGAAACTCCTATCCTCTCATGTCCCGTTGTCGTGCCCTCTCTCCGAACCCTTGGTTCTGGTAAACAAGTCATCCGTAACCGGCGGGGAGGGTGTGGACGGGACACGGGACTCCTCGAGGGTGACACCCCCTGTCTCGTCCTGTGTCGCACACCAGTCCTAACCCGACCCCGACTCGCCGTCCCCCGCGGGAAACGGAGTCACTGAGGTCGTGGACCGGACCGGGACGGTCCCCCTCGACCTCCGGGACCGGCCCTCTCTCTCCCCGTCTTTCGTAACAGGGAATTTCCGACCCAACCTCTCCCACTTACGCACGGGCACAGGACATCCACACTCGACTCACACACACAGGAAGACGCATAGACACACGTCCACACAGAGAGACGCAGACAGCACACATACAGACACGAAACGTACACAGAGACCCACACATGCGTACACACACACTACGTGGGTACACACACACACACACGTGTACGTGTGCACGCATACACCGTTAAAACTCCTTCACGGAGGGGGCGAGTCTCCACGAACGACGAGTCTCTGACACCCTTCAGAGAGGTGCGACAGTAGTGGGGGTGTGGGAGGGGTAGGGTGTCAGGGCACAGGGGTCCGGGAGAACCGAGAGCCCGGTGTGAGGTTTAGGCGGGAGAGGAGAGGTAGTGGGTCGTGGAGACCGGAGGGGTGGAGGGAGGACGGACCCAAGTGACGAGAGGGTAGTCGGTGGTCCCCTTTTGGAGTTGGAGAGACCCCGAGGGGTAGGGGAAGAGGCCCCCGAGGACCAGAAACAGGAGGGATGGTGCGGGTCGGAACCGGAGACGGGACTCAAGGGGGCCCCTACAGAGGGGTGGGGGACGGTCCGACTCCGCAGGGACGGGAGTGTGTCGGGGGGTGTACGGCACTCGTACCTCTATTGACAACAGGGACGGGGGATGGAGTTCGAGAGGTCTCATCTCCAAAAAACCAGACCATGTCAACGGAGAGACGTAGCTCTTACTCCAGACCATGTGTCGTCCACGAGTTATTTACGGGTTTACTTACTTACTCACACCCTCCTCCCCGTCCTCTCCAGTCTCCTCGGTCTAGGTCATCCATACGTGGACTCCCGGATCCGCTCCCTGGCTACGGCTCTTCGATAGACTTGTGGATTCCCCCCCGGTGTACACCAGAATCTTCGTAGTGAAGCCACACCCAACCTGTTCTCCGTTCACGGTCGATACCCTCCGACACAGTCCTCGAGCCGAGTAGGCCACCTCCACCACCTCTGCGTCCCCGAATCCGGTCCACCCCTGCCCTCCACTCCCCTCCTCGCCCTCTCGACTCTAATCCCTCCACTTTTCCCGTCCCGTCGAGGAGTGCAAGGGCGAACACGGAACTCAACCGACCCGTTGACGAGTGAGTCCGGCTCCTCCGTTTCATCTTACTCAGGAGGACCCCTAGGGAACTGAGACACCGGTGAAGGACGCTCCTCCCTCCTGGACCTCTGAAACAAAGGTCTAGTTCGACTCTATCTCCTAGGGGACTCCCTTACCTCTTCTTTATCCCCATCTGTTTTGTGTCCTCTACCACCGGACCTTCGGTTCCTGTCTCCGGGGGGTCGGAAGTTTTTACACCCACACCAGACGTGAGGACATGAAGGGTCTCCCCTCGAACCGTATCTTGGGTCCCCCGCCCCTGAAGGGACCACCAGGTTACCGACTCTGAGACCCGAGGGTCACGTCCCTCGGACCCAAACTAGGGACCAGTCCCTTGAGCTAGGGTATACGGTGTCGATCTCTAGCACGCACGGTGTCACTTCTAGTTTCTAGGGCACACAGAGTCGATTCCGGGCCTCGTCGGTCCATTCATTCATATAATTTTTTTTTTTAGACCACCCGTGTCTCAGGGCCACGTCACCTCAACCTTGTACGTACTTGGTGTCGGGGTGGACGTCCGTACTTTACCTTTTCTGACCAGGGATTCACGACCACTTCTGCGCCTCGTCTACCCTGAGAGTGAGTGACGACGCCCTCCATTTTACCAGGTCGGTGAAACGTTCTGCCACACCGTCACAGGTGCCTCGTTTCCAGAGGGGGAGGAGACATTGACTCTGCAGTGTGGGAAGTCATAAATGGGTGTTCTTTACTTCTGCACGTCGTCGGTGTTCTGGACCCGAGTGCACGAGCCTCGTCGAGATTTGTGTTTGGTTTGCGGGTCACTGTCCTCACTCGGTTGCTTGGCGCCTCAACAACTATAGGGTGTCAACACGACACCCTATCATATGGCGTTTCTTTTTCCTATCCCCCTCCACCCACTCAGAACTTAAGTACTACTACTCGTTTTCACCTGTCTAGGGTTTGCCCTGTGTACCACACTCAGACACGTAGACTTCAAGTTCTTGTCCGTTTTACTTGGTTACCACAACCGGTTGTCCTATCAAGGAAGACCCTCTATCTATGACGGGTCCCCTACCTCCCGACAATACACAACTAAACTTGTAGGTGTCTCACTTTTTACGTAGTCGGGCGTGTGGAGTCTAGACCCATAAACCGTGCTTAAAGACACATAGAGAGTTAGGTTTCCATTTATATATGTCGGTAATTTTTGAGTCTACCATTTCTTGGACGGACGTTACGTCCTCTGGGCCAAAGCTAGGGACCCAGTCCCTCTAGGGGACCTCCTCCTTTGCCGTTGGGTGAGGTCATAAGAACGGACCTCTTAAGGTACCTGTGTCCTCGGACCGTCCGACATCAGGGACCCCGGCGTTTCTCAGTCTGTACTGATTCGTGTGTGTCCGTTTTTGTTAACCTGTCGTGGACTGTATGTGCTCTAAACGACCCCATTCCTCCGACCCGTCACTGATGACTTTTCTTGGACGACCTTTAAAGGTTCGTACCATAAGGGTCAAACCGGTTCTCGGTACTGGAAAATCAGAATATTTTTTTTGGGTTGATTTACGGAGTTTTTTTGTACCTTAATGGAATACTAGGTCTTCAAGGTCAGGATCCATGTCTTGGTTTTCTTGACTTCCGTTCCTACGTTTATCTATAAAAGTGTGGGTACAATAATTCTCGTGTTAAGGGGAATCGGTTTTGCACCTTCGTTGAGTTCATAGGCAGCTGTCTACTCATTCAGGTGGGTCACCTCATAATAAGACGGTATCTTTCGTCACCGTGTGTGAAGTCACACCTACACAGAACCCTCGTCGTACGGCTCATTTTCGTCGGTCTGTGTTTTTTCTGGTGGGTCTCGTACTAAGGCAGATGCACTTTACTTCTCTTGTCCGCTTCGGTGTCTCCGCCCTTCGTCCGGCCACCGACGGTCCCGGACTCCCGCCTCCCACCCTCACTGACGAGTGCCCCCGTCTTTCAAGACCCTAGGCTGTCTCAGACACCAACGTGTTTCATCAAACGGAGAGTGACAAAGGAGATCCAGGAACAATCGACACAATCACAGGAAGGAATAGCGAATACTATAAGAAATAAAATTCCCGATAAAACAGACTATGCTCTTAACGATAGGTCCGAGAAAACTCGAGGTAAACGTTCCTTATAGAAAAAGGTAGGAGAGTGAAAGTCAGACCTACCTAGAGACCAGACTTCGCCCAGAGGACATCTGTCGTATATATACGCAGAATAAAAAGTCGGTCAGACACAGAAAACCAACTTCATAAATTGGGTAAATGTAAATTTCATTAATAACTATATACACAAGGATAACCGCAAAATTAACGAAGCCTAACTAAAGACATCCAAAAAAGGGGAGGGATGTCCTCAGGGAAATCGTAAACAACATTTCGACCGAACCACCACCACTTAAGAGAATTGAAACCGAACAGACATTTCGAAAAGTAAAGAGGTAGTCAAGACTTACTTCAGGAACGGTCCGTCTCATTAGGACCAACGTCTAAAAAGGGAAAGTCGTGAAACTTATATAGGACGGTAAGGGAAGACCGGACGTCTCTGAGACGACTTTCTAGTCGACAATTAGCGTGTCCCAAAAGGAAAATACAATGAACAAAGACGTATCAAAACACCTACGTGCTCTATGGTGCCCTAATGGGTGCAGTTTTCCCAATGCACTCACCGCTGTCCCGTACACCTAAAGTGGAGTCGACTTCTTTGTCGTGACGGACGGTTGCGTCCTCTGAGTCCAAGTCGGGGACCCATCCCTTCTAGGGGACGTACTCCTTTGCCGTTGGGCGGGTCATAAGAACGAACCTTTTACGGTACCTGTCTCCTCGAAACACCCGATGTCAGGTGCCCCAGCGTTTCTCAGTCTGTACTGACTCGTGTGTCGTGCGTGTGTGCGTGTGTGTGTGTGTGTGTGTAGCACTTGACCATTGCGGTTCCAGAATGTGGAAGAGTTTCCTGGAACCGGGGATCCTTTCCCGTTGCTCAGTAAGGATGAACCACCCGTTGTCGGATCTTGAACGAAAGAAGATTGTTTTGCCGTACATCTTCGAGGTACACCAGTACCTGTGTCCGGGTCTCTCCCAGCCCTCAGACGAACTCCAGTGTGTCGTTCCGAGCCGAAACCTGACCCCGAGGGCCCACTCGGACTTACTCCGTGTCTGGGTCAAGGGGTAGACAACTTACCGACCTTCCCTCGCCCACTCCCCATGGGACGGGTGAGAGGGGGCCCTCGGGGGGTAGGGGGGTCCCCCTCGTTACCCACGTCCGCTGTACACGTCAGGACCACGGGACCCCTAACGAGGTCGGACAGAAACCCGGAGTCAAAGGGGTACACATGTCGTCCCGACGCTCCAAGTCCGTCCATGACCCGGTGGATGTACTCGATTCAAGGGGAGTCAAACCCTCTCAGTCGGACTCGGGAACCACCGGGACTGAACTAGGAAGATCGGTCCTGTCCGACGAGTCACCCATAGTGTCCGTGATGGACTCTAGTCTCAGGGGTCGCTGAGACGGTTGGGAGATAGGTAGTCCCCGACTCTCCCGTATTGGTCCGTTAGTCCTTCGTCAGTCTTGGACTCTGGAAAGACGACGACGACGACGATTCAGCGAAGTCAGCATAGACTGAGACACGCTGGGGTATCTACCGTCGGGTGGTCCGAGGCGGTAGGGACCCTAAGAGGTCCGTTCTTATGACTGCACCCAACGGTAAAGGAAGAGGTTACGTACTTTCATTTTTCGCTTTCACTTCAGTGAGTCAGGAATCGCTGGGGTACCCGACGTGGGATGGTCCGAGGAGACGGGTACCCTAAACGGTCCGCTCTCATGACCTCACCCAACGGTAACGGAAGAGACGGATCCTGCATGGGTTCGGAGTCAAAGATGCAGACAGGACGAGTCCGACTTACTCTTAGGGGGTATGTTCTATTGTCCACAAACCCCCGTCGAGACACGAGTCTCTCCCGGACTAGGAAGGGTAGGGGTCCAGACATGGGCGGGTGGAAAGAGACCCCGGAACCTGGACGGGATAAGCTTCCATGGGTTCGTAAATGAATACTGGACACCCACGGAGGACCACCAGTGCTGACCGTCTCGAAACACCCTCACAGGTGTCCGAACTTTGCCGAGTCGTGACGGGACCTGGGACGCCTGTGTCGTTCCTATTTGGTCTGTCCCCTAGGAAGGGAAGTCCCCCGAAGATCCGTCTGAACCCTGTGTCCTTTACACCTTATTTCTTGATGACAAACATCCTTGTTCGACCGCACCGACCCCCTTCGACTCTAAACTCAATTCGACACAGTCCTTTCTTCGTCGGCTCTCTGCCCATGTGTTCCGTCTCCCTTATCGCTCGCGTGCCCGAGACTCCGCCTGTGTTTGGACCCCGTCCCTACGCCCCTACCCCTCTCGTGTTCCCTCCTCCCGTTCTCACCCTTAGATCTGCCTTACCCCGGCCTGTGAGTCCGGTTCTCCCTGCCAGAATGAGACTCCCGTGACCCCTCGGTTCCGTCGTAAAACTCGTTCCCACGCAGTACTAGAGTTAATGTCAGAAATAACTCTCACTAGAGTCCCCGGAAGGGACCACCACGTCACCTATTCTTAGGCGGACGGTTTCGTCTCCTACACCCAAGTTCGGGACCAGACCCTTCTAAGGTGTACAGTTCCTCCTTACATCGGGGACTCGGTGTTGATGGCTCGGACGGTAGACGGAAAGAACGTTGATCTCTTTTGGACACTCGTCGTTGCTTCTGGGTCGTGTTGGTTTTCATTTAAAAAAAAAAAATTTCTCACTAGGATCCGAACAGTGTTTTAGTGACCACTATCAAATTGTACATACGTAGTGACTCGTCTTCTTTATTTTGAACTGTTCACGTCAGCTCCGAGTACCAGGGGTCGAGTCGGGACCTGTGAGGAGAGGGACGGGGTCTACCACGACGACAGATCTTAAACCTCAATCAGAAAGAGAACACACACAATCAGCGAGTCAGCACAGACTGAGAAACGCTGGGGTACCTGACATCAGTCGGTATAAGGAGACAGGTACCCTAAAGGTCCGTTCTTATGACTTCATCCAACGGTAAGGGTAAGGTAAGGGAAGAGGTCCCCGAGAAGGACTGGGTCCCTGGGTTGGGCCCAGAGGGCTTAACGTCCGTCCAAGAAATGGTAGACTCGGTTCCTTCGGGGTCAGAGAGGGAACATACTAAAACGTAAAATAATATATGATACACCGACCTTCCCGGAGGGTCCACCATGACCTCGACTTCTTAGGCGGACGGTCGCGTCCTCTGCGCCCAAGCTAGGGACCCAGCCCTTCTAGGGGACCTCCTCCCGTACCGTTGCGTGAGGTCATAAGACCGGACGTCTTAGGGTACCTGTCTTCTCGGACCGCCCGATGTCAGGTGCCCCAGCGTCTCTCAGCTGACTCGTGTACTTGGTCACTTGGTACACCGATCGTTACGACATCACGACGAAATGCACTAAAATTTGAAACATACTTACCTCCGCCCCCCTGTGTAGGAGGACGCGAAACGAGTAAAGTAGTTGTTCCACCTATCTAAAGGTCGGCAATCATAAAAGGCAGCCAAAAGTTCGAACCTTTTTGACTCCACGTCGTGCACATGTGGTTCACAAATTTCACGTGCAGAAGTCACGTGCACTCGACGGACGGGCATTCGCCGCGGGTCCTCTGATACACCTTTACGTAGAGGGTAGCAAGGTCTTCCAAGGCAGGTCAGTCGCCGGACGACCGGGGTCGCCGACGACGGAGACACACACCCGACCAAGACACTACGACGCCCACTCGAGGACACCGAAACGCAAGGACATTGAGAAGGTCGCACACCGCGTAGGTGGGAACACGAAGATCAGACTTCGACAGCACGCGGTCCGACGACACTTGAAACCTCGGGGACAGAAAACACGCGAGTGAACAGACCCCACTCACGGGTCCCCACCTTACCGTCTTAGGGTCCGACCCGTTTACCAGTTGAAACCATTCTGATGACCCGCCTCGACTCTCCACACAATCGTAAGGGTCGGGACCCGACAAGTGACTCACTCGTCTTATAAGCACACCTACTTAACTGTTGACAAGACGGTAGTAGGGTGACCAAGGGTAAATTAACAAAAGGTGACAATCGAGAATGTCTCGGCACCACTCACAAGAACCTGCCAAACACGAATACACTCCCCATACCCCCCGGACTCTACCTCAAACCCGGACCCGGTCCCCTTTTGTTACCGTAGCAATGAAATTCAATTAATTTTAATTACTTTTAAGCCCGAAGGGTCTACCGAGTCACCATTTCTTAGTCGAACGGTTCGTCCTCTACGTCCAATATAGGGACCCAGTCCTGTTATGGGACCTCCTCCTTTACCGTTGGACGAGGTCATAAGAACGGACTTTTTAGGGTACCTGTCTCCTCGGAGCTCCCGATATCACGCACACCAGCGCTTCTCAGTCTGTGGTGACGTGAGTCGCTGACTCGTGCGTTAATTTTAAGTCGTAAAGACTCGGTCCCGATGCTTTAGAGTTCCCCGAACAACCCCATACCTAAGGACCGGGAAGAAGGGACGACACTCGAGAACGGTCTCTTCCGGTAATTGCGTTGAAAGGAAGACACGGAGTTCTTCGTTTCTTGGAGGTTCCTGGAGGTTCTACTCGTGAGAGACTACACGCACAAACCTACGAGTCAGCACAGACTGAGAAACACTGGGGTACCTGACGTCGAGCGGTCCGAGGGGACAGGTACCCTAAGAGGTCCGTTCTTAGGACCTCACCCAACGGCACGGGAGGAGGTCCCCCGAAGGACTGGGTCCCTACCTTGGGCGTAGAGAATACAGAGGACGCGACCGTCCACCTAAGAAATGGTGATCGCGGTGGACCCTTCGTGAAAGAGTGCGAACTACCACTTACCCCGAGGAAACACTTCCCCTTCATCGAAGACTGATGAGGATGTGGACAAGGACAATATTTACAGACAACATAGATTCATAAGGAAAGGGTTTAAATGACTACACCAAGTGAAACCACCACCCTACTCAATACACCGAGTTAATCTAAGACACCTTTCTATAAAAGGATTCTCAATTGGGACGAATCAGTACAACATTATGACTGGCGGCGAGTTAAGACTAACGATTATAAGATAAACGTTCGAGATTTGATTCCGAGCAGATGTCAACGGAAAAAAAGATAGAAATTGAACAAAACTCATAAGTTCAAGACCGAGGAAGTTTCTTACTTAACCCCTCGAAGGGTGGTAAAACCAACGGACCTTAATCTCAGTAGACTAAAATTATGTAATTCAACCCCCCTAATATTATAATATGAACATTGCGAGGAAATTTTTACATGTTCAATTGTCTTAATACTCCGTCTGCAGATACAGTGGTGGTGGTGGGTGAACTCTTTATCTTATACCACAACATACTTTCCTTTCTTCCAATCGTGAGAAATTGTTCCTACCTTCTCCGGGAACCCGGACTGTTGTAGGTATGGCAATTCCGTAACGGAGGATGAAGGACCGTAAATAGGTGACAAAAGTAACCTGGACTAATTTGAATTTTCAAAAACGTGTCGTTTCCTTTGGCATTTGTTCTACTTTTCCGTTGGGGGTCTTACCCTCTTTTATTAACGTTCACTTCGTTGACTGTATCCTAATTAGAGGTTTTATATACATTCGTCGAGTACGTCGAGTTATAGTCTTTTTGTTTGTTGGGTCAGTTTTCCACCCATCTTCTAGATTTGTCTAAAAAGAGGTTTCTACTGTATGTCCACCGATTATTTGTGTGCTTTTTTACGAGTCGTGGTGAATAATCTCTTTACGTTTAGTTTTGGTGTTATTCCACAGTGGAGTGTGGTCAGTCTTATCGGTAGTAGTTTTTTAGATATTTGTTATACACGACCTCTCCTACACCCCTTTTCCCTTGGGAGAACGTGACAACCACCCTTACATTTGACTATGTCGGTCATGCCTCTTATCATACTCTAAAGAAATTTTTGATTTTTATTTTACTGGTGTACTAGGTTGTTAGGGTGTTGACTCGTTTCAGGTTCTTTTGATAGTGACTTTTTCTGTGTACGGGTCACAAGTGACGTCGCGACTAATGACGTCGGTCCTGTCCTTCGCTGGATCGACAGACAGAGGTCTACCTACCTATTTCTTCACCACCACGTATATGTACTACCTTATAATGAGTCGGTACTTTTCCTTACGTAAACTCAGTCGAACTCACTCCACCTACTTGGGTCTCGGACAATAATGTCTCACTTCATTCAGTCTTTCTCCTTTTTGTTTTTAGGATATAATTACATATCTATACCTTAGATCTTTTTTCTCATGACTGCTTGGGTAAACGTCCCATCTTTATCTCTGAGTCTATATCTCTTCTCTAATACCTGTGTCACGCCCGTCCCCTCCCACCCTGTGTAACCCTCTCATCGCGACTTTATATATATGTAATGATATGCATTTTGTCTCTCGATTACCCTTCGACGACACATTGTGTCTCTCGAGGTGGGCCCCGAGACACTGTTGGACCTCCACACCTTCCACCCTCCCTCTAAGTTCTCCGTCCCCTGTTTACATATGGATATCGACTAAGTACGACTACATGTCGTCTTTAGTTGTGTTGCAACATTTCGTTAATAGGAGGTTAGTTTTTATTTAATTTTTCCTTTGTCTTATACCGGTCGTAGGGTTGGGTGTGGGAGACCAGGAAGAGGAGAGGAGGGGCGAGGGGGTCCATCGACACGAGACTGAACTAGAAGTAGGGTGAGAAATCCCCAAAGGGGAATAGAATCTTTGTAGGGACTTCTTACATGAAGTCCAATTCGGACAAAAATTTGAAGTAGGGTTTCCTTAGTGTGACAGATACAACGAAACACAGACTTAGTGACGAGTGACTCATCCAGAACTCACTCACTCACTTCAGCGAGTCAGCACAGGCTGAGAAACGCTGGGGTACCTGACATCGGATGGTCCGAGGAGGGAGGTACCCTAAGAGGTCCGTTCTCATGACCTCACCCAACGGTAAAGGAAGAGGTCCCCTAGAAGGGCTGGGTCCCTAACCTGGGTCCAGAGGACGTAAGGTCCGTCTGCGAAATTGGAGACTCGGTGGTCACTTCGGGCTCATCCAGAATCACGGGTCGATTCTTTCGGTAGGGTAGAATAAGAGAAAGTTCTAAGGAGAAGAACCGGGAAACTAGAAGACACATGTAAATCAGTTAAAAACCTACGTGACCCGAAAGAGGTCAACGACGTTCACCCCCGAGGAGTGATCGACGTATTCACCCTCGAAGAGTATCGTCACTGAAGGAGCAACACCTCGTGCCCGAAATGTCATACACCCGAAGTCATGAACACCGGGCAGCCGAACCAACGAGGTTCCGTCCTCCTTAGAAGGGTCTGGTCCCTGACTTGGGTACAGGGGACGTGACCGTCCACCTAAGAATAGGTGACCTGGTGACTTCAGGAAGATACAGGTAAAGACTTAAGCAAACAGTTCATAGTACCTTTCGACTAACTCTAAAATAACCCTTTGTGTAAATTAGATATTAAGTTGAACTCCTCACATAATCAAAGAATAACGACACCATTGTTTAATGGTCCAATTTTGTTGTGTCTACCTACTTGTATTGTCAAGACCTCCAGTCTGCAGATTTTACCCAGAATGGTCCGATTGTTCGTTCCAATAATCGTCCTTTCATAGGAAAGACCCCAGAGATCTCCTCTTATACAGAGGAGTCACAAAGATCGAAGATCTCCGACGGACACAGGAACCGGGGAACTGGGGAAAGAGGTAGAAGTTTCGGGTCGTTGTGATCCGTCTCAGGAAGAGTGTGACGGTGAAAGAAGGTGTAAATTCCTGATATTAATACAACCCGAGTGGATCCAATAAGTTCCGTTAGAGAGAAGACTCCAGTCGACTAATCGTTAGTTCGGGTAACCGTTTGAATTGAGGGGAGACGGTATATTGAATTGTATAAGTATCTAAACTACCTAATCTTGCACCCGTAGCTCAGCCCCGTCCCCCTTCGTGAGAAGACGGAAGGTGTTCTTCACGACGGCAACGACAAATCAGCGATTCAACTTGGACTGAGAAACTCTTGGGTGTTCCCACAACCACACAAACTATAAAGCTGAGATATGAATCCCATATAGGTTGGTCCGCACACACACAGTCAGTGAGTCAGCACAGTCTGAGAACCGCTGGGGTACCTGACACCGTGTGGTCCGAGGAGACAGGTACCTTAAGAGGAACGTCCTTATGACCTCACCCAACGGTAAGGGAGGAGGTCCTCCGAGATTACCGGACGCGCTTCGGGCGTACGTCTAGAACCTACCAAGAAAGTTAAATTGGGGTCCCCGAAGCAAAGGTGACAACGAATCGACGACGTCAGGTACCCCAGCGACTCAGCCTGTGCTGACTCGCTGAAGTGAAAGTGAAATCGACATCAAACGAAGCACGGACACGAGTGAGCACAACCTGAGACACTGGGGTCCCTGACATCGGGTGGTCCGAAGAGACAGGCACTGTAAAGGATCCGTTCTCATGACCTCACCCAACGGTAAAGGAGGAGGTCCCCTAGAAAGGCTGGTCCCTATCTTGGGCGTAGAGGACACAGAGATCCACCCAAGAAATGGTGACTCGGTGGGTCCTTCGGGACATCAAACGAATTCACAACAAATAAGTAAATTTAGTACTTAGCTACAAATTAAAAATAGTTTATGAAATGGACGTGGATGGATGACTTTACTAGTGTATACGAAAGGAGGGAATGAAAAAAAATTCTGTCACCTACCTAAAAGGTCATACTTCGGTTGAAACGGAAGGGTCCTGAATTGGACTTAAATCAGTTTTGCCATACAGGAAAGATATGTTACGGTTGAGATGCGGACGGGGGTTCGGGGACCTTAAAATAAATCCTAAAGGTGTGCAGATGCCAGTGTAGATTAGAGTGATTCTCTCTAATATTAAAAGAACAGAATATAACGAAGTCCCTGTACGATCAGAGTATTTTACTCACAAAACATAAATAAATAAGAAACCCCCTCAAACACTTTAAGAAAAAAAAAGGGAACTTACGAACCATCTTGAAAGGGTTATTTCAGTATACCTAAACCTCAAGAGTGATCGAATCAAAGAAATCATCAATATCCTGATAAATCTAAAATTAAAGAAAACTCGAGGTCCTTAAGTAGGTTCCATAGATTTTACAAGTTCAAACGAACGTATTTCAACAAGTAGCAGAGAGAAATAGGTCGCGAGAAGAACGGGCATACATACCGAATTAAGTCCTCCTAGTCTTTTTGTATGGAGGGGTCACACCTCCTTCAGACTCGACCCGTGTGTTGAACCACCCGTCTTTCACCTGACCCACAGAAACACTTCACCATGTACGGGCGCGAACAGAAAAATTATGAAAATTCGACATTATTACGAAGAGGGGGTAAGGGTTATTATCGGAATCACGGAAATAGCACGAGTTTTAAAGGCCTTCTAGAAGTAAAAATTTATCGGTTGAACAGAACAACTAAGAGAAATAACTTTCGAAAGATAAAGGGAGTATAGACAAGAAACAATAAAGGAAAGAGACGAACATCCAAATAAAATAAGAAAAAGATTGAAAAACTCTACCTACGATGCGAGTAAGAAAGGTCAGAAAGAAAGTACAAAATATATGTCACCCGAAGGGTCCACCGAGTCACCATTTCTTAGACGGACGGTCACGTCCTCTGCACCCAAGTTAGGGACCCAGCCCTTCTAGGGACCTCTTCCTTCTCCGTGGGTAAGGTCATAAGGACGGACCCTTCAGGGTACCTGTCTCCTCGGACCGTCCGATGTCGGGTACTCCAACGTTTTCAGAAAGAAAAGGTACAATATGTATTACAGTATCATGTACCCCTAGGGTCCACCGTGACCATCACTTCGTGGACGGACGGTCTCGTCCTCTGTATTCTCTGCGGGAAGCTAGGGACCCAACCCTTCTAGGAGGGACCTCCTCCCGTACCGTTGGGTGAGGTCATAAGAACGGACCTCTTAGGGTACCCGTCCCCTCGGACCGTCCGATGTCAGGTATCCCAGTGTCTTTCGACCTGTGCTGACTCCACTGAATCGCACGTCGTACGTAATACGATGGATATACGTTGTATGTACTGTATTTGTACATGATGTTGCACATCATAAATATTCCGGTGTGTTTAAAGGAAGTTTCACAACCAAATCGACGTAACGTGTTCATAACTTTACGTCATAAAAGTAATGAAAAGTCAAGTTTTAGGTATTAAAAGGATCTTGAGGAAGGAACTAGTTACCTAATAAATCTTCACCAAGGGTTTCTTACCTCTAAAAAGAGTAATGACAAAAATTTTAACTAAGGATTGATTCGTCGTAAACCGGTTCCCTGATAAAGGAAGTCAGAACGAAATTTTGTGTCACACACGAAGTTTCCTTTGACATAAGACATCAACGACTTATGATACAAGGTGTTTATGTCCAGGTAATCAATTTTAAGTAACGTGACGATTTTATAAGAGAAATGAAGAAACCCAAATGAACAAGATAGTCAACGACTCTCTCCACTTAAATTTAACGAGTAAAAATGACACCTGAATTGATAGGAACATCAACACAGTTAAAGACGAAATACATAAAACTCTGGTACAATAATCCCAGTGTGTTTAAAATTTTTTAAAATATAAGGATAACTTCATTTAGAAAATAATAAAAATAATACTACAGGGAGAAATAGAGGTCGTTACTAAAACGGAATTTCGTATACAACAGATTATAATTGAATTAAGGTCGAAAGAAAACCATAAAGATACCAATAAAAGGGGTAGGACAATAAAAATTTAACAGACGTAGAATTGCCAAAACTACGTAGAGAATATTTATTGTATCTCAACCTTAAAATTCTTTAGGTCGCACTGTTTGACTGGAAAGCGACCTTATAAATCGGACAGATGTAGATTACCTCCTTGACTAGACTGTGCATTTGGATCCAGATTTAAATGACACAACAAAACAAACGACAAAGAAGGGGAATTCAACACACACACACACACACACACACACACACACACACACACCAAAATTTTTTTAGTAACGAAAGGGAACCTTGTAAACCTTTAACGTTAATAAAATAATAAAATCACTAAGGGAATCGTTTATATCACACGACACGAATCCAAGTGTCAGCTCAGGCTGAGAAGCGTTGGGGTACCGGACACCGGGCGGTCCGAGGAGACGGGTACCCTAAGAGGTCCGTTCTTGTGACCTCACCCAACGGTAAAGGAGGAGGTCCCCTAGAAGGGTTGGGTCCCCAACTTGGGTCCAGAGGGTGCAACGTCCGCCTAAGAAATGGTCGACTCGGTGTCCCCTCGGGAATCTCTGTTATTACGTACGAATATTTTTACGTCTAAGGTAGGTACGAAAAGTGACAGGAGGCAGTTAGTACATGACCCTTTGAAATTGGGGTAAATGAAGAAGTCCTGCACACAGAAAAAGAACACTCATACAATTAAGATAGTAAAAAGAATTGAAGTCCTTTGTCAAAATGCGTTGGATCCAAATACAAAAGTTTGTATAAATGAAATAAGGAATGAGGAAGAACGCAGACCTGGACGGTAATGAAAGGAGAACGGACTTCATTATATTAAATTATAAAAGAAATCACACTCAGCCGACGATCGTTTGATTACCCAAAACGGACTTTTTCCAAAATAAAGTTGGAGTCAGAACTTTACAAAAACAACCCACCCGTCAAAAGAAAGTCGTGTGACTCTTACAGTGAAACGAAAGTAGACCGAAGGAAACAACGACTACATTTCATTCGACCAATGGAGTGACAGTGCGAAAACTTGAATTATAAAAAAGGGGACCGACGAAATTTCCAAGATCAAAAAGACATTTGTAAAATGACTTTACGATATATGTCTTCTCACTCATTTAGTATTCAACAACTACGTAAAAGTTTTCATTCTGGTAAAAACATTAGACGTAGGTCTAATTTTTTTTAAGTGATTATAAAAGATTAAAGGTAATGTAAAAGAAGAAACTGTGTACCATTAAATCTTCTCAAGAAATTTTCGATTAATATAAACCTTTCGTTTTTTTTTTTTAAGTAAACAACAATTAAGATTGAGTTAAGAGAACTCTTAAAAAACCTCTTACGTCTGATTCTTAAGAATCTTTAAACACTTTTGGAAGAGTCCCAGACAGTGTGAAAAAAAAAAAAACGGACTCCAGACAAACCAGACTATAGTTATATTGACGTACTCTAAATAGAACCATGCAGTCGTAGAAAGATGAAAATTGACACGCCACATGAATACAAAATTCGCACATAAACTGTTTACCCGAAGGGTCCACCGCGATCACCATTTCTTGGGTGTATTTCTCTGTACCTAAACTGGGGACCCAGCCCTTCTAGGGGACCTCCTCTTTTACTGTTGGCTGAGGTCATAGGAACGGACCTCTTAGGGTACCTGTCTCCTCTGGTCGCCCGATGTCAGACACCGCCAGTGTCTCAGCCTGTACTGACTTCACTGAGTCGTGCAGAAAGTATTTGTCCCACCTCGACCTAAACCCTAAAATCGAGTCGGAGAGATTGTCGTAGAATTTGCTCGTCCGAAGTAGAAGATGTATATACACATCCTGAGGATTACGCACCTAAATAAAAATGTTAGATGAAATCAAAGATACCGTGTTTTACTTTTCAGTATCACGTCAAAAAAGAAAAACCGGTACGACGCACCGTACACCCTAGAATCAAGGGACTGGTCCCTAGTTTGGGCACGGGGGACGTAAGGACGTAACATTCACACCTTAGAACTGGTGACCTGGTGGTCCCTTTAGAGTGCACCACGTCAAGATTCACGACAAATAGTAATTTTCTAAGAATCCTATGAACATAAATAAGACTAAAAGGATACGAAGAGAGAGGACAACCAAGCAATTTTAAAAGAAATTTAGGAAAGGGTTGGTGACCAAACCCTCAATACGTACCTATGTACCGAAAAAATCTGAAATCAGGTAGAAGGAGGGTTTGTCATATTTCCACAATCCTCGGTGATTACGGTTGGTGGATAGAGGAGATAAAACGTCCTACGACACGTCTTAAAATCAACATGGAATCCAATAATGAGTCTGTAATGAACAAGTTATAATACTGACGAAATATATATCAGTTACTATCAAATCTATAAGGGTTACCGAAGGCTCAAAAAAGTCGTAAGGAGCAGAGAAAGTGAGGAGCACGTGACCTAGAGGAAAAATTTTAATTAAAATATCTGGAAACCGACACGACCCAGAAGCGACGACGCTCTCCCAAAAAGAGGTCAAAGCCTCTCACCTCCGATGAGAAGCAACGTCATTCGTCCGAAGAGCGACGCCGCCGAAAAGAGCAACACTTCGTACCCGAGCTGTCGTGTGGGCGAAGTCGCCAACGACAAGGCCTCGAGACCTCGTGTCCGAGTTGTCGACACCACGAGGCGTCGTACACCCTAGAAGGGTCTAGTCTCTAGCTTGGACGCAGAGGACGTTGCCGTTCGCCTAAGAAATGATGGCTCGGAGGTCCCTTCGGAAACTTAGAGGGACTACATGTGTGCAACAACTCCCAAACAATGACGACTTGCAAAGTAAGACAAGAAAACGTCGAATCGGCCCGTGTCTTAACCAGTTCTGACCAGTAGAAGAGACTCGTTAGACTCGCAACGACGGTAGCACTTCGGTCGAGAGTCGGACAAAAACAGAAGAAAAAACCACAACACAAAAATTGGAAGAAACGTAACGAAAATATGTGAAGTGATTCACAGACTACTAAACACAAGACTGACACTACAAAAAATCAATATCTGAAACCAAATAGCTAGGACTAAACCCGAGTGACCCGAGGACTTAGACTCTTAAATTTCTAAAAGCAAGTAGACCCCTTTAAGACCGGTAACAGAGAAACATGCGACACCGAGGGGTCCAGAAGACCTCCCCCGGCGGTCCCGAACGACGTCTACGCCCGTACCGTCACTCCCCACCCCGTAGTCCCACGGATATTCCCGAAACCGGACTCGGGACCCGGTCCCGTCGCAAGAAAGGAGGTACACCACCTGTTAGTTCTGAGGTGAACCCAACCACGGGTTATCTGGAGGTTCCCCCCCCGACCCACTATGCCCTCTCCCTTTCCCTTTGTGTCGGGGACGTCCGTCCTCCCCCGTCCGGACACTGACGTCACCCGTCTGTTCGACAGAAGACGGGTGCCGGGACGGCTCTGGGGGGAGACCTCCCCCGCGGTCCGTCGCCAGGAGTCTGAGGTCACGTGCATACTTAGTGTACGTCTCGGACAATCGGCCAGAGGACCGGGGTAGAGGTCTCTGACGGTGTCGCCCATTTCCTCCCGCGGACACTTGGACGTGCACGCCACCCTACGACAACGACGACCGTAACCTGGTGTGAGAACTCCTTCGGGTGACCCGACGCTTCCCCTCGTCCGACGACCACCGGGCTCCCGACTCCCGACACTGCCAGTAGAGTCTGCCCTGCCTTTGCAAACGGACACACGGGAGGGGAGACGTCGGGGAGACCCTCCGGGGACCCGTTACCGAGACGAACGAGTAACGGACCAGGGCAGAAGGGGTCCCCTGTATCCCCGGGGTCCTTGACCACGGTGTGAGTCCAACCACACTCGGACGGGGAGAAGACCCGTGGGTCCTCAGTCGTGTCGTGACATGGTCTTCCTTCCGTACAAATTGGCTACCTCAAATTACATGAGTACCGTGCTTGTACCTGTCCCAACCCCCGCCGCCACAGGTTCGTGTCTACCCCTACCGGACCCTGGGGGTGGGAGACTCCGACCCCCGGGCGTGACCTGGGGAGAAGGGGACCGCCCTGTTTGTGACTACACCGACTCACTGTCGTAGTACACCGTGCCCGACCGGGACTCTTCCGCAGAGATAAGTTTCGAGGTCTGGTCCTCGGAGATCAGCTTTACGGTCCACGACCCTCCCGCTTGGCCACAGTCGGAGTGACCCCTCCTCCCGCTCCTTCCCCTTCGGACAGGAGCGATTCACGACGGACTCTCGAAGTCCTGCCCCCTCTCCGTGTCTGTCGCTCCTAGTGCATGTGTCGTTGCCGGCCTCTGTTTTAGATCCTTACGAGCTATTTGGGTGTCGCAAGTTGTCTTGCCGTCGTGCTGCCGCCGGGACGGTCGGACCGGTCTCTCGCCGGACCCGCCACGAAGGGTGAGAAAGACACTGGCCCTCGACTTGTCGTGTCTTCCGACATGAACTGGAGACCTCCCTTTCTACGGAAAGGAAGAGGGATTTGACTGAGTCCCTGACTCTCTGTTCTGGAGAACTTCTACTCGGAGAAGACCCTTTTCCCCTGAACCCTCCACTCTCGCCGCCGCCGTCTCGTCCACGTGGACCCTCCTCCCCGAGGACCCACCTCGGACCTCCCCGCGGCCCCAGGTCCCCTCGGGGGGGGAGGCCGTCCGACCCGTCCGCGAAGGTGACCCTCGGGGGCCCGCCCCTCCCACCCGGTGGTGCCGACGAGTGACCCAGGCCTCGACCATTAGATCTTTCTCCCTCCCCCCACAGGTAACAGACAAGACTGGGACCTCCTCCCCGGCGGGTGGACGGGACTGGGACTCCAACGAGGGACTCGTGGTGGGACCCCTGTCTCCGTGCGGGTGGTCCCCGGAAACGTCGTTAGAGGGGGACGGGGTTCCCGCCCAGCGTGCGTGGAGGCAAGACTCACTACATCGCTTGGGTGCCATTCCGGACCATCGGTGAGAAGAGCTACTAGAAGTCCATTGCGTGGACGCCGTGTCCGTAGTCCCGGGATTCGTACGTGTGCGACGGGGTGAGGACCGACGGGTGGGTCGGTGAGGAGGACCCCGACCCGACTCTGGTTCTCCCGCTCCCTCTCTCGCTTCGTGGAATCAGATATAGTGTGAGTCCGGCCCCCTCCCACCTCTACGAAGATCTTCCACGCCGTTCTCGGTCTACACGTGAGCGTCCGTGCTGGGAGATCGTCTAAGGATCTCTTCCCCAGTTAGGGTCCCAAAAGACGGGGTATGTCCCGAAGGCACCTCCACGGTCCTTTTACCTGGGGTGTCACCGTTCACACACCTGTAATCAAAACCCCCGACTTACGTAGAGACTCGAACCTCGTGTCCAGTCCACACTCGTCTGGTGACGCCCGGAGAAAGGGAGTCCCGGTCCGACGGGTACCTCTACCCGTCCCGTGGGTACCTCTACCCGTCCCGACCCCTCGTCGAGCCTCACGACCCTGTTCAGTCGATCGTGGGAAACGATTGACCGACGTGACCACAGACAGTGGAAGTTGGGAGACTCGGACCTGACCACGGACCGGGGACTCTCCGGGGCGACCCGGACAGGTACAGACGAGGCCCCGGGGCCGTCGGGACCAGCGTGCACGGACCTACGGGCTCCATCACTTCATCCCCTAGAGCTTGAACTGCGACTAACCCCCGAACGGGAGGAACAGGAGACGGAGGTGCGACCCGTCCGGTTTCACCCGGGCGTAGTCCATGAGGAACGGCGGGACGCCCTCGTCTGGTGTCTCCTCTACCAGTCCGCCTCCGGGACCGTCCAGGTAGGTTGTCGACGGGGACCTCTTACGGTCCGACACCCGGACCGGTCGCTCAGGGAAGGACGTACCAGACACCGGCGGGACCCGGAGCCGAGGACGTTGTGTGAGTGTGAATGGAATAGGAGATTCGGAGGACCCGACGGGTGTGGCCGGGGCGATCCCTTTTAATTAGGAGATCAAGACTCCTACTTCTCTTTGACGATGTTCAAGGGTCCGTGTCTTCGGATCAACCCAGTTCCTTTTCTTCTTGTGATCCGGAACCCCTCCTTCTTCCCTCTCCTTCTCGCTCGCGACCGTGCCCCGCTGTCCCGACGGACCCTGACTACTCGACCGGGATCCAGAAGGGGACCTTCCCTTTCCGAGACCGGGACCTTCGCCTGAGGTCTCGACCCTGAACATCGCCCCCTTCCTTACCGACGGGACGACCACGTCACCATTTCTTAGGTGGACGGTTACGTCCTCTTCGACCAAGCTAGGGACCCAGTCCTTCTAGGGGACCTCTTCCTTTACCGGTGGGTGAGGTCATAAGAACGGACCCTTTAGGGTACCTGTCCCCTCGAACCGTCCGATGTCAGGTGCCCCAACGTTTCTTAGCCTGTGCTGACTCACTGACTTGAGAGTCGGTACTCCCCAGTCCTCAGGACCGGACCGACAGGGTCACGGACCACTCATTGTGTCTTGATGTCTCTCGTCATCCTTTACGTCGAGAGTAGTGTGGTCCTGTGCCTCCCAAAACTAGGAGTCCGGAAACCGTTGTCCTCAGTGACGACTGGTCCCGACGGAGACGTGCCGGAGCCGTCTCGTCGCGTCTCGAGACGGAGAGGTCACGACACGAGTGGGAGGGGAAAGTCCCTACTTCACTCTCCAGTCCTAGACGAGTAGTCACGTGCGCACACCTGAGACGGACTGAAACACGACACGCGAGTCACTTCTAAGACCCTGTTGTTCCCCTCTTATTACGTCAGAGTCGTTATCTGTTTCGTCCCGAAGGGACCACCGAGTTACCATTTCTCAGACGAACGGTTGCGTCCTCTGTGTCTTAGCTAGGGACTAGAGCCTTCTAGGGTGTCCGACACCTCGTTGATTCGGGTACGAGGTGTTGACTCCTTGGACACGACACGTCGGATCCTTGGTGTCCATGGCTCGGGTGCGTGGGGTCTCGGACACGAGGTGTCGCTCTCCTCGGTGGCGCACCCCTCTGGCTCGTGTTGACCTCTCACCCGGGATAAGGACAAATGGCTTTGGTCTCTCTTCAGGTGCGACGTCGGTTCTGGTCGTGTCGGGTGTATTTATTTTAATATCAGTTTTGTCTGTTTGTCCGTCGTTTCCTTCTTTTGGTCGAGGTAGTCAGACACGTACTTTGTCATTGGTCTGGTTTTGGGTCTTTTTGGTTCACCTTTTACTTTCGTTTTCTTACGCATCTCCATCCGGGAGGGGCCACCCACCGTCTTCAGACGTTCGGATGGAACACAGTTAGTCCAGGTACATTTACCCAAATTAAAGGAGATAATTACTCTGAACCTCTGACCGAGTGTCTGGTTTTGGGCTGAGATGTGACATTTTCGTCTCAGTCTTTCTACTTTGGTCATCGTTCTTTCCCACTTCCGTACGGCCGGTTTCAGTTTGTTTCGTCTCGTCCCGACGCGAAGGGACGCCAGGTCACCAATTCTTAGACAACTGGTTCCGTCCCCCGTGTCTAGACTAGGGACAACCCCTTCCAGAGTGTACGGCGTTCCGTTGACTCGGGCACACGGTGTTGGTGACTCGGGTGCAAGATGTCGGGCGCTCGACGTTGAGTTGATGCCTCCGGACACGTGGGCTCTCGGACACGAAATGTCCTGTCTTCGGGGACGTTGCTCTTCGGATGCGTGCCGTTGATCTCCCGTCGGAAGTGAGTGGTATTAATCTCTTTCGGGTACGTATCGTTACTTCTGGGTCACGTTGGTTTTTAAAAAATTTTTTTCTAATTTTTTTTTTTTTTTTCGTCTCGTCCTGACGACAGTGTCCCCTCTTAATTCCCGTTTCTTAAGGTCCACGTCTCCTGTTAAAAGTGTCGGGCTTTCCGACGACAGGATGTTTAGGTGTCCCTTCTGTGTTCTCAATACTCATAGATACGTGGTTCACTGTACCGTCGTTGAAGACAATTCGTCCACGATGCTCTCTACTTTGTCCTTGGTCTCCTCGGTCTCCTTCCGTCTCGCTGGGTCGAGACACACCGACTACGGCGGTTCCGTAGTGTCGTCTGGAGTGCCACGAACACGGTTCCAGAGATGGGGTCAATGTCCCCGGAATAGAAGAGTTCATGTATACCCTATAAGTGTTTGAAACTGGAATGTAATTGTGTGTCACTTATGAAGTTATTTCGAATATTCGTCTTATCGTGCTCATTGGAAGAGACTGGAGTTACGTGGTTTGAGTTTCGCTTCTATTTTACCTTTTCCGGGAATCTGGTCTTTTTGTCTTTTGTTTGTTTTGCTTTTTTATGAGTAAACTAATGTCTTAAAGATCTATTGTCATAGTTTATAATGTACGGGTAAGATACCCAATATATCGATTCCGTCCGAAGTCTTCTTATAGACACCGAATTTATAAATATAGTTATCTTTAAAATTTTCTTTTATTATTTTCAAATTTTTGAACTTTTAGTCCTGTTTCCTATTTCTTTAATTTCTGAATATTTTGACTTTTTATACTGTTTGTTTGATTTTTCACTTAGACCTTTTTTTTTTGTCTGTTTGGCGATCCATTGGAATAGTCCTTTTCTTCATTGTTTTTACGGTTTGTTCCATGTTGTTCCCTCTTCAGTGACAGCATTCTCTTCCCCTTTTTCTCGGGGGAAAGACGTTGAGACACGTCCGTCTAAACTTTTGGACCAATCCTACCTATTAAAGCATCCTTTTATGTTTAAATGGGTTTGACTGAGGTTGTCTTTATCTTTGAGCTTTACCGGATTAAAGGTGTCTACTCAATCTTTCTCATTGTCTCTATGTCTACCGGTGTGTGTCGGTTTAGATAGTTAGGAGAGTTCCAGTCTACTAGAGTTCCGGTGAAATTTCGACAAGACGTCGTGCCTTCTCCCTCTGTTTTTTTTTGATACTTTGTCCATGTTATAACTATGGACAACTCTATCTCCATGGTTTTTTTTTCAGTCAGAGTCAGTACTTAGAGTTACATTTTTATGATGCATGTGACAATTGGTTGTCTCAATTACCGAGTAGTCTCTTCTGTATAGTACTGGTCGACCTCAGACGGTCTTACGTTCCTACCAAGTTCCAGGTAGGACACAACTATAGACTTGACTGTCTGCGACTTCTCCGTAAACCGATTTAAACAACGACAAAACACGATCTTTGTGTCGGTCCATCTTGACCTTATTTAACGTCGGGTTTCGTCGTTCTGTGACTTTTTCCCTTTGGGATCGTCAAGGCCAACCTCCGTTTCGGTCCTCCAACGAGAGGTGGTGGTGAATGTCCGTACCTCTGTCGTTGTCTTCGTCCCTCTACGGTCCTCAGTATTCCACGGGTTCTTATCCTCTCCTTTTTCCCATTGACGTTGACGGCGTTTGTATACTTTCTCATAGATTCTTGGGTACTCTTGACTTTTTTTTGGATGGTGTTAGTTTTTCTAATGTTTCGTTTTTATGAGGTCTCCGCTCCGACTTTCTGTTTGTGGTTTGATTCCTTTTGGTAAACGTTGACGATAGTTTCTTTTTCATGAGGGGAGCGGGTGTACGTTTGTCGAAAACCTTTGTTGTTCTCTCACTGGTTGGAACTGTCTTTTCACTCGTCTTCCTGTCGATGATGTCGAAGGTCTCGTTCTTTGTGTTGCCGGGGCTCTGTTTCGCGTTTCCGCGACGTAGAGAAGGGGTGCTCCTTGCACGCCAGGCACGTCGGAGTAAGGACGGAAGGTCAGGGACCCGTGAGACGGGCGTTTGGGTCTGAGTCCACGAGGTTTGGGACTTGTGGTCGGTCCACCGGTGCGGTCGAACACCCAGCCCGTCGTCCACGAGATACAAGGACCTCGACCACGACGAGACCGGGGTTCCGTCCGGCAGACGTGGGGACCTCCGTTCGACTCGAGGTTTGTCCTCACCGTCCGTCTCTCTCTTCCCGTCGTCCTCCCACCCCGCCCCCGCGACGGGACTGAGACCTCTGTCCGCCCACGTGTGTGTCCTCCTTCGACCTCGTGGGGGTGGGGTGGGACGGGGACAAGAGGTGGGTGGGAGGGAAGACTCGGAGGGGCTTCGGGGTCTGCCCCTAGGGTCGGGACCCGGACTCCCCGGGTGTCGCCAGTCCGACGGTGCGACGTGCCCTGGGTCCCTCGTCCGCCCACACCCACCCCCAGACCCCCAGCGGGACGGCTCTCCCACGAGTGGCCCTTCCTGAACTACCTGGTGTGCTAGAGTGACAAGAGCCCGTGGGTGAACTGCGAGGGGTGACAGCAGAACTTGAACCCACTCAGCCGTAGCAACCCGTGTCCCTACACCTAAAGGTGTAACAACCGACAACTAGCGGCAAACTTGACCGAGAACCGGACCTCTACTCCGTCACCCCCGGTTCCCACGTCTCCCGCTTTCACTCTGTCGGGTCGAGGGTGGGTCGGACGAGGGGTTCCCGGTGTTTGGGGAATCGGACCGGACACCCTAAGGGGGTCGGATAAGACGGGAGACTCCAAAGGAAATTCGAGTTGAAACCTTCCAGTGGAGACGGGCGGACAGAGGAGTCGGAAACCCCGAAGGGTAGGAAGAGACGTCAGGACCGGAGACCCCTGTTACAGACGTAGTGGGTCTGACCGGACCCTACCTACTCCAGGGACCCACCGTCTTCACACGGTGGACCTGTGAATCAGTGTCGGACGAAGGTGTCACCGACGTGGATCCTGGACCCGCCACACAGGACACAGGGTCCGGGTGAGAGCCGCTCGAGTGTCCCTTTATTGTACCTACTGTCGGTGTCCAAGTCGGGACCCCTTCCCCAGTGTTCTCGGGGTCACACGGGGGTCAGGACGTAATCCTGGGACACAGTTTCCGCGACCTGTCGGGTCTCTCAGGCCTTCCGGGCACGGTCCGCCCCGACCGGGACAGGGGGAGAATGCGGGACGTGTAGGCCGACTGCGACGCACGTCCTGCGTGTGCGTGGAACTAGTACATGAGCTACGCCGACACCCTTACGAAAAGTTAGTGCCTGAGCTAGGTCTAGTTCCCGAACTGGACAGCCCCTCTGCCTTGTGCCGTAAGAGCGGATCAGCAGAATGTTTCGGGGGAAAGTGTCTCCCCTTTGTCCCGTTCACCGGGGACCCGGACCACGCTCGGGTCGTGGCCCCGAGGACCCTCTTCGGTTCGGCCACGGTCCCACCCAGTCTTGTTCTCTCTTACGTCTTTCGCAGTGTCTTCTGTGAGACCCCACGACGACCCCTTCCCCCGTCACCACGGTTTCCCAGACGGGGTCGTTTCAAGCCTCGGAGCACAACTGTTCGTCCGAGGAACCCCGGGCCCGACGGGGACCCCGCGACACGGGTAGGGTGTCCAGTGAAGTGTCTGGGCTCTGAGTGGTACCTCCTCCGCCGAGGGTCGGTCGTCCCTTTCCCCACGGCGGCCCCGCTCCGCCCCCACCCTCGGACCCCGGTCCGCGCCCGCTGACCCGTGAGTGCACGCACAACTCTGCCATCCTGTACTCGAGCTTGAGCGGCAGTCCGCCCTACTTCCTCTACCACGCCAGCAAGAGCTTCGCGCTCTCGGCGTGCGTGACCACCTTGAAGTGCAGGAGGTCGAGGTGCCTGAACGAAAACGGCGGACGTCCCCCGCCCCTCCGCTCCGGCACTGCCCGTCCGCGGTCCGGGGGCCGGTGAGAGTCGCTGCCGCGGGACGACAGACCCCGGGTGGGGACGTCCGGTCTCGACGAAGGTTCAGACGCTCGCACAGAACCCAGGGCTTGTGGCCCCGCCGGACGGAAAGAAGTGGGGGTCCTTCGGGGTAGTGTAGGGTTGTTACCCGACTCCCGTCTCGACCACCCGGCCAAGTGAGACTCGGGGGTCGGACCCCACGACGGACCCTGTACAAACGACGTACTGCTTGTCTGGGGTGACCCGCACGAGTCCCTACTAAGCCCCAGGGGACTCCCGGGACCCTAGGGTAGAGTCAAAGAGTCGGGTCTCTCCGACTCCCAGCTCGGGTCAGGATCCTCCCCTCGACAAGACGACCCACCTACAGACTCTCCGGGAGTGCTCGTGATGACGACTACAGTGATACTGTTGGAAGGACACCCACCCTCCCCTCCGACCTCCAGTTCGAACCCTTGTAGTCTCGGGGTCGTCGGGACCCGAAGACTCCGGTGGGGTCGACGGTGTGGTGTTTTGCAATTTGGGTCCGGTCCCTCCCGCTCGAGCTCGGCGACACACACCAAAGACGTGTGGAGTCGGGGTTACGGTCCTCACTCCTGTCTTTGACCCGGGTCCTCCTCTCCCGGGGACGTCAGGGACTTCCTCCCGCCCCGACTCCTGGAACACGCACTGGTAGCTCCGAGGGTAGACGTGGAGACCGGACTCTCGGCTGTTCCCCTGACCTGACCTCCTAAAAGTGAGGGGGGACAGGAGGTCCGGGTCCGCAATCGACTGATCAAAAGTGGCAACATTTGTTGTGCCGTTACAAAGATTCCGTTATACGGATTCCACTTGAACAACTGGTGAGTCCGCCTGCGAGGACCCGGGTCCGTCCCATGAGTGCCGGGCACAACAGCTTCTCCTGGAACAGCAACTCCGGGTCCGCGTCGAGCCCGTACGGCCTGTCCTTCTGCGCGTAGAACTACCTCGGATGTTAAAGTGACGCGTCCTGCAAGGGCAACCGTGACTGGACCCCCCACCCCCCGGGCCCCCACTCCCCTCCGGGGCGCGGGCGCCGGTGACAGGGGGTGGTGTGACACACTGGGAGGGCCGGAGAGGGTGAGAGGGAAGAGAGACACGGGACTCGACTCCTCCGTCACAGTCCCGTCTGGGGCTTCCGTCTGTGGGCGCCCGGGGCGGGAGACCCAGAGTCCGGTGTCGTCCGAGGAGGGTGAGCCTACCCGGTCGACTACGACCCGGACGTTAGGGAGACTCCCGACTGGGGAGACTCCACGGGGATCCTACGGGTCCCGTCTGGACCACCGACCTCCGACACACGAACCGACCGGACCCGTCCCTAAGATAGTCCCAGACGAGAAGATGACCCGAGACACTCCAAAAGAGCCTCGTCCCACCTGAGTGAAAGGCCTTTAGATAAAGAAGTACACTCCGGTCCACTCCGATGAAATACGAGATCCACTCGGATCCCGAACAACTTCTACCTCGACGGACCCAGGACGAGGGTCCCGACGAGACTCCCGACTACGTTTCATTATTAATGTGAATTCGTTTATGTTAGGGTCGAGATTGTGACGGACCCGTCAAGGACGAACTGACCCGTCCCGACATTGAGCCCGCTGAAAATTGAGGACACGTCTGACCTTCCGTAGACTCCCACGTTGACTCATAGTGTCGTGTGTCCTTTGTCGGAACACCTGTGTCAGCCCCTTTCTTTCACGCCCCACTTACTTCTGCCGTGTGTTTTCCCGTTGTATGTGGTGGCATCCATTGTGTCTGTCGGCCACCCTTAAACGACGTACTGCGTCGCTCGTGTCGGGTCACGAGGCACTGTTGGATCTCCGCACCCTACCCCTCCCGCCACCCCCCCTCCGAGCTCTCCCTCCCCTGTCTACTTAAGATACCGACTAGGGGTCCATACGTGCACATACCGTCTTTGGTAGTGTTATAACATTTAGTTAATAGGAAGTCAATTTCTATGTACGTAAAAATATTTATTCATTTCATTTTTAGTGTCGTCCTACTACCCCTTTGGGCCCCCGACAGAACTCCCTCGACCCGACGACGTCGTGCAGAGGTGCCGGGGTAAAATCTCTACTCCTGTGACTCCGTGCCTCGTCGACCGTCCTCAAGACCCCGACGTCGGACCGGGTGGTGGGGTGTCACGGTAAGACACTCCTACGGGTAGGTGTGGTCGTTCGTTTTGTTGGAGTCTCTGGACTCGGATGCCCGGTGAGAGACCTCCGGGCCTGAAGGACTAAAGACACCTCTTCGTCCTTTTAGACAGGTTAGAAATTGAGTTTATAGACCTTCACGGCACCCGTCCGTACCTTCTGGAAGTGGAGACTCCCTTCACTGAGTCTTTTTCCGTGTTTTGTCGTGCCTTCCGGGAAGGTGGAGGGCAGTGAGTGGTACGAGACTGGAGCGACCGGAGAACGACTGGAACGAAATCGTCCGTCGCGCACTGGACTGGGGGTAGACGGACGGGTAGGTGGAGGTAGGTGTGAGACCACTCCCCAGCCCAGCCCGACGAGTGACGCCCCAGGTCGTACTCCTGCCACGGACCCCGTCGTGCATGAGCACTCAGGCACGTCTGTGCCGGGGAGCGGGGACTCGAGACCCGTCGACCGTACGGGTGACGGAATGAGACGCCCGAGAGTCACGGGAATCAAGAGGAGGAGACCCCCCGATAGAGGGGACCCCCTCCCCCCGACCCGTCGGGAGATCTCGACTTGTTACCGTTTCCTCCGAACCCTTCACCTCTATTTTCGGTGCGTCGGAAATTCCGGTTACGACCTCCTCCGGGTGTCGGCCGCGGCAGGGTCCCGTCCGCACCTCTACTCACAGTCGTTATGCCGACGATTAATCTGGGCATCTTGGTCTAAAAGTCTTAGACCTCCGGTCACAACTAAAACCTCCGACGGTCGAGACGTCAGTCTGAGTCCTTCCACACGAGATTGGACGGACCCTGCAGGTGTGACGGAGCACGACGGGGAACATACTCTCCTGTCCCGAGGGACCTGTCGCGGTACACACACCTGTGTCCCCGACCCCGTCGGGACTCGAGGGTCGCGAGAGGACCCGTCGACGAATGTCGATGAGGACCCTAAACGAAGAGGTGGAGTCCTGTGGGCTGTTGTACAGACCCGAGTCATTTGCTAGGTCTACTTCCAGGAGTCCGTCCTCCCCTCGTGTCCCTCGGTGTCAGTGGAGTACCGAATCTTTTATTCTACCGTCTATGTAAATGTAAGTCAGGTGACCTTCTTAAAAAATCTTTCACGAGAGTGAGTCTTTAAGGTACGGACCCGTGAGTCGGGAGGTCTCTAGGACGGGTCCGTTCCCTCTACGGGTTTGTGAGTCCTCCTACTCACTAGTACGAGTAAAGACGTGACCGACCTTGTCGGTTTTTACCCGTTTGGGTTCCTCGAGTACACTGCCCAAACCGGGTCAGACGGGACCAAACGGGTCCATGACCCTCACTCCAGAAGACACACCTCCGTCCGTCCGACGTCCACTCTACCTTGACCAAGGGTAGTGGACAAGAGACTGTGGCTGGTGTCGATATTTTAGACCCGTCCCCCGAAGGGACTACCAAGGCACCATCTCTTCGGTGGACGGTTACGTCCTCTGCGCCCAGCCTGGGAACTAGATCCTTCTAGGGTACGTTGATTCGGGTACGCGGTGTTGACGGCTCGGTCACGAGACCTCGGACCCTGGCGCTGACGACTTCGGGTGCGTGGGACCTCGGACGCGGGGTGCTGCTCTTCGGTGACGTGGCTCTGCGGACACGCGACATTGACCTCTTTTCGGGTTCGTAATTGTTTCTGTGTCGTGCACTTAATTAAGTTATTTCAGTCGTTGTTGTTTCTTGGGCCCGTCTTACGTACCCGTTGATGACCCTCTGGTTTGGCCACCTAGGTCTTCTCGACCGGCTTACTCGTCACAGAGGGTGGGTGGTGTTACACTCCACGTCGTCTTCGGACCTTCACCTTCACTCGTCACCCCATATCGGTCTCGAACGTCTTCGGAGATCAAGACTGAAGTCCCGGTCTTCCCCTTGAGGACGACGAGCCTTCCTTATACCTTTAGGGGGCGAAGAGGGAGAAAAGTGAAAAGAGCACCGGCAGACACCGGGTCCGTTGATTCCTCGAAAAGGTCCCCACCCCCACCATTTGGATCCTAAGGTCGGGGTCACGTCTGGTGGTGTTCTGACCCCTAGAGTTCGGGATTCAAAAACCGATGTCTAGGTTTTTCCTTCGGGGTCCGTCGGTCTCTCGTGTCCATATGTCGTCTGTCACTTTCCAAGTCCTTTTACTCTTTTCCTTTCTATATTCGTAGACTTACGTTTCAAGGTTTCTTGTCGTTCTTCTCTATTCTTTCGGAAGAAGTCGCTAGTTACGTTTCTTTATCTCTTTTTCTTGTCTTACCCTTTCTGATCTCTAGAGAAGTTCTTTCAATCTCTATGGTTCCCTTGTAAAGTACGTTTCTACCCGAGCTATTTCCTGTCTTTACCATACCTGGATTGTCTTCGTCTTCTATAATTCTTCTCCACCGTTCTTATGTGCCTTCTTGACATGTTTTTCCTAGAAGTGCTGGGTCTATTAGTACTACTACACTAGTGGTTAGATCTCGGTCTGTAGTACCTTACACTTCAGTTCACCCGGAATCTTTCGTAGTGATGCTTGTTTCGATCACCTCCACTACCTTAGGGTCAACTCGACAAAGTTTAGGACTTTCTACTACGACACTTTCACGACGTGAGTTATACGGTCGTTTAAACCTTTTGAGTCGTCACCGGTGTCCTGACCTTTTCCAGTCAAAAGTAAGGTTAGGGATTCTTTCCGTTACGGTTTCTTACGAGTTTGATAGCGTGTTAACGTGAGTAGAGTGTACGATCATTTCATTACGAGTTTTAAGAGGTTCAATCCGAAGTCGTTATACACTTGGCACTTGAAGGACTACAAGTTCGACCAAAATCTTTTCCGTCTCCTTGGTCTCTAGTTTAACGGTTGTAGGTGACCTAGTACCTTTTTCGTTCTCTCAAGGTCTTTTTTTAGACAAAGACGAAATAACTGATACGGTTTCGAAAACTGACACACCTAGTGTTTTTTTGACACCTTTTAAGACTTTCTCTACCCTTATGGTCTGGTGGATTGGACGGAGAACTCTTTAGACATACGTCTAGTCCTTCGTTGTCAATCTTGACCTGTACCTTGTTGTCTGACCAAAGTTTATCCTTTTCCTCACATAGTTCCGACATATAACAGTGGGACGAATAAATTGAATATACGTCTCATGTAGTAATCTTTGCGACCTGACCTTCTTTGTGTTCGACCTTAGTTCTAACGCTCCTCTTTGTAGTTATTGGAGTCTATACGTCTACTGTGATGGGAACACCGTCTTTCACTTCTCCTTGATTTTTCGGAGAACTACTTTCACTTTCTCCTCTCACTTTTCAACCGAAGTTCGAGTTGTAAGTCTTTTGCTTCTGGTACCGTAGACCGGGGTAATGAAGTACCCTTTATGTACCGCTTTACCACCTTTGTCACAGTCTGTAATAAAAAAACCCGAGGTTTTAGTGACGTCTACCACGGACGTCGGTACTTTAATTTTCTGCGAATGAGGAACCTTCCTTTCAATACTGGTTGGATCTATCGTATAAGTTTTGGTCTCTGTAATGAAACGGCTGATTCCAGGCAGATCAGTTCCGATACC
>SJYO01019838.1:269974-424743 GCA_006410555.1 Capra ibex | reverse complement strand
TGAAGGTCTACAAGTTCGACCAAAATCTTTTCCGTCTCCTTGGTCTCTAGTTTAACGGTTGTAGGTGACCTAGTACCTTTTTCGTTCTCTCAAGGTCTTTTTTTAGACAAAGACGAAATAACTGATACGGTTTCGGAAACTGACACACCTAGTGTTTTTCTGACCTTTTAAGACTTTCTCTACCCTTATGGTCTGGTGGATTGGACGGAGAACTCTTTAGACATACGTCTAGTCCTTCGTTGTCAATCTTGACCTGTACCTTGTTGTCTGACCAAAGTTTATCCTTTTCCTCACATAGTTCCGACATATAACAGTGGGACGAATAAATTGAAGATACGTCTCATGTAGTAATCTTTGCGACCTGACCTTCTCTGTGTTCGACCTTAGTTCTAACGGTCCTCTTTATAGTTATTGGAGTCTATACATCTACTGTGGTGGGAACACCGTCTTTCACTTCTCCTTGATTTTTCGGAGAACTACTTTCACTTTCTCCTCTCACTTTTCAACCGAAGTTCGAGTTGTAAGTCTTTTGCTTCTGGTACCGTAGACCGGGGTAATGAAGTACCCTTTATGTACCGCTTTACCACCTTTGTCACAGTCTGAAATAAAAAAACCCGAGGTTTTAGTGACGTCTACCACGGACGTCGGTACTTTAATTTTCTGCGAATGAGGAACCTTCTTTTCAATACTGGTTGGATCTATCGTATAAGTTTTGGTCTCTGTAATGAAACGGCTGATTCCAGGCAGATCAGTTCCGATACCGAAAAGGGACACCACTACATACCTACACTCTCAACCTGACACTTCTTCCGACTCGTGGTTTCTTAACTACGAAAACTTGACACCACAACCTCTTCTGAGAACTCTCAGGCAACCTGACGTTCCTCTAGGTTTGTCAGGTAAGACTTCTAGTCGGGACCCTAAAGAAACCTTCCTTACTACCATTTCGACTTTGAGGTCATGAAACCGGTGGAGTACTCTTCTCAACTGAGTAACCTTTTCTGAGACTACGACCCTCCCTAACCCCCGTCCTCCTCTTACCCTGCTGTCTCCTACTCTACCGACCTACCGTAGTGACTGAACTACCTGCACTCAGACTCACTTGAGACCCTCTACCACTACCTGTCCCTCCGGACCGCACGACGCTAAGTACCCCAACGTTTCTCAGTCTGTGCTGACTCGTTGATTTGACCTGACTTGACTTGGAGTCCTTCAACAAATACAGAGGTCTGGAGAGACCTTGGTCCACACGTGTCTGTTCTAGGATGCCGGTTTCCGGAACTCTTGGTTTGACAAGGTTCCGGGCTACTTTACGACCGGTGACGTATAAACCTTGTCTACGTTTATCGTTTCCCGTGTTTCCGAAACTTTTGACTTGACTATGAGTACCGAGTATCTGACCCCCAACTTTGAATACCGGACTTGGATTGGTCCAGTTAACAGTCGATTTTGTTTGGTTTTTTTTAGTTGTAAAAGACATATTTATTCTGGATCTTAGGATGGGGTTCTATATTGGATTTTAATGCATCGTATGTTTCTTGGTACTTTTAAAGTCGAGTGTACGTTTATGTTAGTTGTCTGTGGTTATGACTGTACCTGCAACACTAAGATACTTCTTCTGAAATTTGGCGATACCCCTTTTAGTGTTTATGACGATGTTGTTTACAGTTTGACCTTTCAGAGTCCTTTCTTTATTCTGATATTCCTCTTTCTAGTTTACCTTTAGAATCTAGACTTTTTATGTCACTGTTTGATTTTCGAGTGACCTACCCGAGTTCTCGTCTTACCTCTATTGTGTCATCCTTTTCCCAGTCACTTGAACTTTCGACTCGTTGTCCTTAATAAGTTAGATTTGTTATCTTTCTTTCTACCTCGTCTTACTTGTCTTCGAGTCTCTGGGACCCCTGTTAGTATTTTCCAGATTGTAAACACAATGACCCCAGGTCTTCCTTCGTTCTCACTTTATCATTTTTGTATAAACTTCTTTACTACTTTACTTTTGTAGGGTTCAAACCACCTTATGTATTCAGACGTCTAGGTTCCTCGAGTTGTTTTGGGTTTGTCGTCCTTGAGTTTTGATAGGTATGGTTCTGTGTAGTATTTGATAGACGACATTTGATTTCTGTTTCCTTTTTAGACTCTTCGTGGGTCTCTTTTGGGTGTGTAATAATAATGGATGTCCCCTTGTGACTACACTCACTGACACCTAAAAGTAGTCTTTAGTGACTCGGGTCTTCCTTCGCCATGTTGCAAAAATTCCATGATTTCCTCTTGACAGTTGGGTCTTCAACTATAGGTCACTGTCATAGGAAGACCTTTCTGCCACATTATTTCTGTAAGAGTCTACTTCCTTTTGGTTCCCTTAAACATCGGACAACGGGACAAGAATTTCTTGACTATGTTCTTCGTAAAATCTGTCTTCATTTTGACGTGGTCTTCCTTTGGACCTTTTAACCCTTACTTTCCTCTCGTTCTCTTTGTCATTTATGGACCCTTTTATACCATCTCTCAGAAGAAAAGGAAGAGTCAAGAAATTTCGTGCGAACTATTAACTTTCGTTTTTATAAATTGTGACTGATTATACAAAAAGTCATATCTCTCTATTAATCCTGTTGAGATGTTACCCCATCATTTCGAAGATTTAAAGTTTACTTCAACATTTTATAATTGAGATTCGTTTACTATTCTTTCATACATAAAATATCGTTGGTGATTTTTTATATATGTTTCTTTTTTACTATCTCACTTCTTTGTTTTGCCTTGTGCTGTTCACGAGTTCAAATTGACCATAAATGTCTTGTGAGATAGGTTTTTCCCGTCTCACACGTAAAAAAAGGTTACATGTACCTGTAAGTGGTTCTGTCTAGTATAAGACCTAGTAATTAGAATTGTTTGAAATTTCTTGACCGTCATTATATTTGATATAAGAGTCTGTTATTGTTAATTTAATTTTCAGTTACTGTTCTATTGTCTTTTTAGACATTTGTAAATCTTTAAGTTGTCATGTGAAAGTAATCCATTAAGTACCCAGTTACCTTCAGAGTTCCTTTTACACTTTTGTAAAAGTTGTTTTTACTTTTGGGTTGCAATAGTCACATCTTATGTCGATTTCGTCACGAATCTCTCTTTAAATATCGTAATTTACAAACATAATCTTTCTTCTTTCCGAAGTTTGATCATAGAAGTCAATGTTGAAATTTTTTGATCGTTTTCTTCTCGTTTCACTCGGTTTTAGTGTTACTTCTGTTTTCGTCTTTAGTCACATTAACTTTTGTCTCTCTGTTATCCCCTTTAGTTACTTTAGTTTCGGCTAAGAAACACATCTAGTTACTTTGTCTATTTGGAGAGTATTCGCACTGTTTCTCTTTTTTCTGTTGTATTTAGTGGTTACAGTCTTTACTTTCTCGCCGTAGTCATGCCTGGAACGTGTATAATTTTTCGATTATTCCCTTACGATATTTGTTTATACGCATGTGTGAGTCACTGACTCTACTTTGTCTGGTTGAAGAGTTTTTGACGTTTGATGGGTTTGAGTGAGTTCTACTTTATCTTTTGGATTAGTTAAGATATCGACAATATATTAACTTTAGACATCACTTTTTATAAGACTTTTTCTTTAGAGGTTCGAGTCTATCAAAATGTCCACTTAAGATGGTTTATTTTAATTTTTATTCGTTAAACGCTATCGAAGGGGTTTTACTTTATGAATCCACATTTAGATTGTACTTTTAAACATGTACCATTTTTGATATTTTACAACTACTTTCTTTATTTTATAATGGATTTATATATCTCTCTTTGTATATAAAGAGTACCTAACACTCTGAATTATATGATTTCTATAGTTTAGAGAGGTTTAACTAAATTGTCTCAATAAATTGCGTCATGGTTAGTTTTAGGGTTCTGTCGTCTAAGATTTTAAGATAATTTCCTTGATTTCTCGATTTGTTAAAACTTTTGACTCTGACAATCCTCCTAGTGTAATAGACCAAAAGTCTGCATGATATTTCCATGTCAATAGTTCTGACACACCATGACCACTTCTTTGTCCATGTGTCTAGTTACCTTTTCTTGTCTTTGGTCTTTGTCTGAACATGTTATATCGTTTAACTAAAAACTGTCTTTACGTTTTCGTTAAGTTACCTCTTTCCTATTAGAAAAATTTTTTTACTCCACCTACTTTGACTTCGGCTAATATGTCTCACTTTATTCGGTCTTTCTTTTTGTGGTTATGTCATATGATTGTGTATATATACCTTAAATCTTTCTACCATACGCTCTGTCGTTTTCTCTATGTCTACATATCTTGTCAGAAAACCTGAGACACCCTCTCCCTCTCCCACCCTACTAAACCCTCTTACCGTGACTTTGTACATATTATAGTATATACTTTACTCAGCGGTCAGGTCCAAGTTGCGTACTATGACCTACGAACCCCGACCACGTGACCCTACTGGGTCTCCCTGTCATGTCCCTCCCTCCTCCCTCCCCCCAAGTCCTACCCCTTGTGTGCATGTGGGTACCACCTAAGTACAACTACATGCCGTTTTGGTTATGTTATAACATTTCATTAATTAGAGGTTAATTTTATATATTTAAATATAATTTTTTATTTTTTACTACAATCTTGTTCCTTTTTTTAACAAGTTGTACGTTTTATAACTATATTCGGAGTATGGAATGTATTTTCAATTGATTTTTAACTAGTATCTAGATTGATATTTTGATATTAGAAAATCTTCTTTTGAATCCTCTTTTTAGACACTGGAACCCAAACCGTTACTCAAGAGTCTGTACCGTGGTTCTCGTATTAGTCAAATTTTAAAACTATAAAACAAAAAAAAGGACTTATAAAAAAAAGACACCTGGTGAAAATTTAGGAAATAACTTAAACAATATTGTGACGAAGACAAAACAAGACCAAAGACCCGACTTTTCATACACTCTAGAACTTAGGAGTTAGCCCTAGTTTCGACATGGGGGAAGTAACCTTCCACTTCACCATTGGTCGACCTGACGGTCCCTTCGGGGTTTTATGACCTATACACCTGAAAGAGTTTTTGGAGACGAGACACTTTCTGTTGTGGTTGTCTTACTTTTTACTGTCTGAGTCCTCTTTATAAACGTCTAGTGTGTAGTGTAACCTATTTCTGTTTTTTTTCTGAAATAGGTTGTGTTTCTTAACAGTTCTGAGTTGTTAGTCTTTTGTTTGAGTTGAATTTTTACTAGTCTCTGTACTTCTCTGTGTGGAGGTTTCTATATACCTACTCTTTCTCCGTATGTCTTTCTACGAGTTGTAGTAATCGGTAATCCCTTTACACGTAATTTCGGTACTACTCTATGGATCGTCCTACCGTTTTTATTTTGGCAGCTCGTTCCGACACCTCGTTGACCTTAAGAGTAGGTGACGACCACTTTTACTTTTTTACAATGACCTCTCGTCAACCTGTCAAAGGATACTTCAGTTTGTATGTGAATGGTATACTGGGTCGTTAGGGTGAGGACCCATAAACGGGATCTCTCTACCTTTGAAGACAGATGTGTATTTACATATGTCTTTTACGAGTATCGTTGAGAAGTGTTAACGGTTTGTGACCTTTGTTGGGTCTACAGGAGACTACCCACTTACCTATTTGGTTGACACTAAGTCTTATATTTTATTTACTTGGTTTCTTCTGTATTTGAAACCTATTTGTCTCGTTAAACCTACTTAGAGTTCCGGTATATAAGTTTCTTCAGTCTAAGTTTGACTGTGTGAGACATACTGAGGTGAGTATGCTGTTAGAGTCTTTCTGGTTCGATGACACTGCCTCCGGCGTCCTCGTCGACGGTCCCCGCCCTTGTCCTCCCTCCCGTACCGACGGCTCTCCGTCGCGCCCGCTCCACAAACTCCACTACCTCGACAAGACTACGGGCCAATACTATTACCCATGTTCAGACATGTGCACGATTTAAGTGTCTTCTACACCAGTCAATGGTTGATTGTTATTGAATTATTTATTTTGCTTTCTTTGTTTGTACGTGTTTTGTTCTTCTTGGTTTGGGGTTCGTTGAGGTTTTCGGTCGACATCTTGATGTGGAATGCAAGAGTCAAAATGTGTTTGTTGTACAGACATTTGGATGTCGTCCTCCCCGGCTTTCTACTGTTGCTTAGGACACTACACCGGAAAGACTAACGCCTCGGGACGCGAACGAGCGAAAGATTAATAACGAAGTGAAAACGGACCTCCGTGCGTCCTAGGATCAAGGGGTTGGTTCCAGCTTGGGTCCGGAGGACTTCACCATCGTAGCCCAGTCGGCGACCGGGTGGTCCTTCAGGACCTCGGGAACCGACAGAGTGGGATATGTAAAGAAAAAATTACTATACGTGCGTAAGCAAGATTAATTCCTGTCTTTGCTTGCGTCCACTTTGTTCGAGCCCAACGTCACTCATCGGGACTGGCTTAGGGCGGCTAGACGATAGTGTCTTTGACAAAGAGTCCCGGAACGATTGAAATTTTCAGTTCAACGAAAAGAAAGGTTAGTGCTTCTTCTGTTGTAAAAAATTTTTTGTCTCCTTCGGATGGTCCTCTAACTGCCTGAGTTACTGTAGGTCCTTGTGGAGCAAGAAGGCCATGAACTACGGGAGGCTCGCGGTCCTGTGACGCAACCACTGTCACCGGCCCCCGGCGCCCCGGGGGCAAAGGTCGAACACCGGAAGGACCCACTACATGGATACCCGGGCCCGAGTCTCAATCGACCGAGTCCGTGACGGTATAACTTTTGTCGGGGAGGGACATCGTCCGCGGTCCTCTCCGTCCGAGACCAAAGTGGACCCCGGTAAATTGTGTTGTTCTAGTGCTAAAGGTTTTGGGGTTGTTTGAGAAGTCAATGATACTCCTGTCTCTAGAGTCAGCGTCCCGTCGTTCCTCTGTCGCGACCACTCCTTTTGTTCGTCACCCGTACTTTGCGAAGGGTCGACCCGTACGTCTCTGGTGACTGGAGGGACCCTCTCATTGGACCACTGGGACTAAGGTGAGCGACAAATCAGTCTTCAGTGCACGGTGGACTGGGACACCTGACGTCTGGTGCTCCGAGGAGACGGGCACCCTGAAGGGTCCGGTCTTGTGACCTCTCCCAACGGTACGGGAGAAGGTCCCCTAGAAGGGTTGAGTCCCTAGTCTGGGTGCAGAAGACGTAACTGTCCACCTAAGAAATGGTGACTCTGTGGACCCTTCGGGCAAACGAAGGTGAACCCCTTGTTGTCTACACCCCACACGAATTCAGTGTGCCGGAGAGTCTCTCAGGGAAGGGGATATTCTACCCTTCTGTCGTCGAGACTGATTGACTTTACCTTTTTTCACGAGTGTTCTCCGGACGAAGGGTTCTGTACGAATTAGTTGCCACTGGTAATAAACCACGGGTCTTAAGGTTTCCTCCCTCTAAAAAGTAGTGTTAGAGTAAATACTGTCATTTTTGTTTCCGTCACCCTGAAGGGCCCACCAGATCACCAACTCTTAGACGGAAGGTTACCTCCCCTGTGTCCAAGCTAGGGACCGGTCCCTTGATTCTAAGGTGTCCAATACCCCGTTGATTCGGGTACGCGGAAATGATCTCTCGGGAGCCCGGCGTTTGATGCCCCGGGTGACCGAGACCCCGGGCGTACGGTGTTGATCTCGCCTCGGACGTACGACGCTCTTCTGGGACGCACAGGATTGACCTTGGGTTTCGTCAGTCTGGACTTGTTTGCACAACTTTTTGTTTTTGTCTTGTCGTCGTCCACTCAGGGATCTTTGTTCCGTGACTCGCGTGAAGACACCTACCTTTACTTCTGGATCGTTGTCGTTCGCACGAGTGCGGTCCGTCACTACGACTCACCCTTTCCTCGGTCTCGACGGGGTCCTTGACTCTTTTGAAGACCACCCGACCTCTGTCCGTCCCCTGGTCGTTGTTCTTACGTGTAGACGGAGGACGTGGAGGTTTGGACGCGTACTGAAGTTGTGTCACTGTAGCGGACCGGACTGGGGGCGAGTCGGGACAGGGGCCCGGGGTACGGTGGGTGAGTGAGGACGTCCTAGAACGACAGACACCAGACCCCCATCGGCTTCAGGTACTCGAGCAGGTCGTCGAGCATCTACTACTGCTTCAACAGAGCTTACGAGAGGAGGAGGTCGAGGAACTTCATAAGACTTTTATGGACGTCACAACGGCACCCTCCGTCTAGTCACACTCCTCCCTACTCCTCCCTACTTGCGGACGTGTTCAAGTAAACGTGAAGCACGGGGCTCCGGGGACGGTTGTCGGGAAGCGGGTCAAGGGTCCTCACGAGTCTGCTCCAGAACCCGAGTCCCTTGCACCCGTCCTCCTGTCGTCACCGACGGACACTGCGTCCTTGGTCTGACCCCCACAGGTCCCCAGGAGACTCTGGACGAGTCTTCGGGCTCAAGGGTGGGGACGTCCGGGTGAGAGGAGAGGGACTATTTGTGGAGGTCCGGACCCTGGGGAAGGGTCGAAGAGAAAGTGGGACTGGGAAACGGAGACTCAGTCCCCACTAAGTCTACTCCCTGTTCCCGGGGACGCCTGTCCTGTTCATCGAGAAATCCGGAGAGTACTGGAGGGACTTGGGGTCAGGTATGGCAACACGGATGTCTATTCGGACGGGGTAAAGTTGTCTTTTGAGTCTCCTACTTTCGTCCCCGTGGCCCCCTCGGTTCTCCTTCTCCTTGAACTGTCTTCCAGAAAGTCCTCGTGTTTGTTCCTTCTTCCTTCCGTTACGGTCAGTGACGTCCCTCCTCTTGGAAGGAGGAAGGGTGAAGGGGTAGAGATGTGGGGTCCTGACGTTGACGACCCGGCGAGGAGCCTTTAGTGTTTGTCGCGGTTGACCGGGTGCTGTCGAACCCCTATGGCCGACGGGGAGTCGGACGTGCAGCCCGGAGAGGACGGGGTACAGGAGTGGCGGGACGGGGGGTAGCACCTCGCCTCCTCTGACGACTCGTCCGACGTGTACCGTGGTAGACCTCATACTTTCGAATGGGTCCACGTGGGGTTCGGAGGCCCCAGCCTGACAGGTGAGAGTTGGGGTACTTCGGGGATGAAGTCGGCCCGGGGAGGTAGGTGGAGGGGGGACCGGAGGGACGACGGAAATCCAAGAAAAGGGCGAGTCGTCGGTCTCTCCTAGAATTGAGTTTAGTCCAGAACAGTCAGAGGACGAATCTCCGTAGGGGGTAGAGAGTAGTCTGAACATTGTTTTGGATTTACGGAGTGATCCGGGACACGTCGTTCGGGGTGGGACTTCGGGTCGGGTCGGTGGGACGACTGTCGAGGTGTGAGACAGGCCCTTATGACCCGTGGTGTCCGTGAAGACGGGGTCCCGGAAAAGTGTACGGCGAGACAGAGGGGTAGAGCGACCGTCGACCCGGACCGTACACAGTGGGGAGAGATTCCACCCTGGAGTCCGGTGACACGAAAATCTCCGGGGGGTTCCTCTAAGACTCGTCTTGAACCAAGGTGGGAGGAGGACGAATTGGGTGGAGGGATTAGGGACTGAGTCGCCCAGTCAGAGGTCGGAAGGTGTCGGTCGACCCCCGTGTGGACAGGGCGGACCTTCGTCCCGTGTGGGGACCGGACTCGGAGCGGAGGACAGGTAAAGGGAGAGGAGTGGTCCGTCTCCCCGCTTACTCCGGCACCGTAGGGTGAGTGCCCAGTCCATCTCGAGGGAGTCCGAACAAGGACCCCAGGTCGAGGGGCTCCCTGTGACGCCGGGAGCCCACCGGCTCTACCCCTCCGTGCGACTTCCCGGTCCCGCTGCCTACGGGAAGTGCCGGGCTCGGAGTTGAGTGGACGTGGTGGAATATCTCCTTCCTCTTGTGGTCGCTGTGCGTACGCAAGAAGAACCTCCACCGCTGGTGACGTGCCGCCGGTGTCAATTCCTCGTAAGTCTGCACCCCGACGGTGGCGGGTCTGAGGGCACGGGACGCACAAAACCGCGACGGGGGTCAGTGACTGAACCGGGAGTCCCAAGGGGTCGAGGACCAGACTCGGTCCGGACCCGTGGCACCAGTGTCTGTCCCCGCCAGGGCCGAGGGTCCCTCGCGAGTCGACTGTCTCCCCGTCGTCCCCGTGTCCTTTGGGTGGGGTCGCCGGCCCACTCCCCGTGACGGGTCCCCTCCACTGCGGACTCGCCTCCCGACTTCGGGCTCCACACCGTCTCCCGTGAAGTCATTCCACTCGTCGGGGCCCCCTCGTCGCGCTGAGTAGGACCTCGCCTTTGGTCCTCGTGTTAGACGGGAGGAGGTTTCGGGTAGCGGATGTCCTGGGAGGACTCCAAGCCCCGAGGGGCCGGACCCGGCTGAGACCGAGGTCGGACACAGGAAGGGGGACTTCGTTTGGGAGACTTACTTCGGAGATAAAAGAGTGGGTACCCGAAGGTCCACCGAGTCACCATTGTTGGGTGGACGGTCCTTCCTCGACACCCAAGCTAGGGACCCAGTCCTTCTACGGGACCTCGACCTTTACCGTTGCGTGAGGTCATAAGGACGGACCCTTTAGGGTACCTGTCTCCTCGGGCCGTCCGTTGTCAGGTACCCTAGTGTTTCTCGGTCTGTACCGAATCCTTGACTTGTTGTTATAGTTGTATTATCCCCGGACCCTCACCTCAGTGGCTCCACTACACACATTCGACCGTGAGTGAGGTCTGTACCCCTGCACAGGGGTCGAGGACCCCAGTCACACATGACCCTTGAAGGACAAGGAGAAAAGGATTCCCGAACTAGTGGACCCTCTTGTCAAGGAAACGTGACGTTCACGGTTCGACACCCGAGGTCCTCCCTCTTTCCCCGGTAGAAGTGGGGTGAAGGTCGAAGTAGGACCGGGTCGTGTCCCGGGGTCCTTTACCTACTACCCGGTTAGTCCCCTCACGACCGAAGGGATCAGGTTCGTTGTGTCCAAGGTCCACGAAAGATTCCTCCCCGTTGTCCGTGGAGGTTGGGAAACCGATTCGGACCTCTGACGGTGGACTGCTACCTTGAACCCGACCTCCACTCGTCTACGGGTGAGTCCGTCCCACGCGACTCGTGACCGTAGGTCTCCCTGCTCGGGAGTGACAGAGGAGTGGCCGACGGGTGCGTACCTGTGGTCCCGGGTGACCCTTGACCAGACTGCCGAGGACGACTCGGTCGTGGCGATGAGGGGATGGGGGGTGTCGACCCGTTGGTACGGGTCTGGGTCCCGTCGAAGAGTCTGTTAGAGAAGGACCGAGTACCCGACGGACGGGGTGAGACGTCTCGACGGGGAGATCTCTCTCCACTTCTTTGTCTCCACGTGACGTCCCTCGGTCCGGAGTCCCGTCGCCCGTTCACGGGGCCCGGTTGCGGAAGGTGGGGCGTTGCGCGTGTGTGCCGTGCTCCCTGCCGGGACGAGATTACGTCGAGACTGGACCGTCCCGACATACCTGGGTCCTAAGACGTAAGGGTCGTCCGAGGGTCCCCTACGAGACCGGGGACCTGGTGTAGAAACGATCGTTCCAGCGCAGACAGAGGTTCTTGTACCTTTTCTCCTGTCTCGGGTACCACCGACCCGCACTACGTGCAGGTGTCGAGCCGACTGCGTTCGTCGCGACGTTCCTCCCCAGTGACGACAGTGACCTGGTCCCCGTCCACTCCTGGACGGAGGTCGGTGTGCCGTTGGCCTCGTGTCCCGACACCCGACGTCTCGGTCCGAGACGGGCGTCGTCACGTCTATGGTCTTACGTGGGTCGCCCCAACTGGTTTCGGTGCCCTACCGACCAGTCTGGAGGACCTACCCTTGACCGAATCGGTCCGGAGGGGTACCCGGACTCGCGTTCCCCGAGACTCTAGACCCGTCCCACCCCTTCTTAGAGAGGGGAAGAGACATAGGGTGGTGGGGAGTGTCAGGTCCGAAGACGGGTGGGGGTGGAGGATACAGATGAAGACTAGGGACTTCAGGCTAGAGGTGAGTCGTCGGTCTCTTTTACGTCTTTTACGTTTAGTCTGGTACAGTCGGGAGACGGACTTTGGGAGGGTTCTGAAGGGTTGTGTGAAGTGAGTCCACCAAAGGATGTCCCGAGACGTCGCGTGTGGGACGACTGGTGACCCGGAACGAGGATGGTACGTGGGGTGAGATCCCGAGGTCAGTGGGGGTGACGTCGACGGCTCACTCTGAAGTGGGTCCGGATCGTACGGAGCACGGTCGTCTGTGGACTCCGTCTGTGGACCGGAAGGACGTCCAGAGGTGACCCTATAAGGGAGGGGTTCGTTGGGCAGGACCGAGGAACCTGGAGACAGGGGGAACAGTAGGGATCCGTCGTCCCTCGAGGTCTTCTGTCCCGACACGGATTGCCGGGGGGCGACGGGACTAGGTCGGTCGGGACCCCTGTCGTCGAGAGTCAACGTGCACACACACACGTGTGTGCGTGTGTGTTCGGGTGTGTCCTCGGTAGGGGTGGGGGCTGTTTCCCTATGCTATGTCTAACAACACGAACTAGGTGTACTTCGCCTGCGGGGGCACCCGGTCCTACCCGCTGTCGTACGGGAGGAGGAGGAAGAGGTAGTCCTACCCGTACTTCACGAGGTGGAGACTGTACAGGTGCAGCGGCGCCATCAAGGCCGTCTACTCGTGGACCCGCCCACCCTCTCTCCCTTCCGTGAAAGTGGAGCTCAAGGTGGTGGGAGGCCGGGAGGACCCTTGGGGTCAGTGCGGACAGGTAGTTTCCCGGTAAGCTAGAGGTGCGGGGTCCCTTAAGGAGTTCCTTTCGAGAAGGGGTGCACTTGTAGATGACCCCGATGACTCTCAGGACATACCCCCGGGACCCTCCCCCGACACCCCGTTCTCAGGTCCTGACTTAGTGCCCCTCTGCGGTCCAACACAGGACGTCCGAGATTCACGTCTGGAGGAGGTGCGACACGAGTACGTGGACGGGAAGACCGAGACAGTCCTCTCCCCGTGACGACTCACACGTGTGGATGATCTAGGGCGGACACCGGACTTTTCTTTGGGAAGAGCAGAGAGAGTACTCAGGACCGGACGCCGTAGTGACGACTACCCTTACACTTTACCCTGTTGGTGAAACCATTTCAAACTGGCCAAGAGTCTTTCGATTTTAGTCGAATATTGGGTCGGTAAGGAGAGAGTCCATAAATAAATAGGTTCTCTTTCCTTTGGTCTGCAGGTGTACTTCTGTGTACACGCCTACGAGTGTCGCGTAATAAACTTCATCTGAGTCCAACCGCTCTTACGGTTGTAGGAAGTTTTCCACTCACCTCCGTTCTTGACACAGGTTGGTGTGATGTCTTCTGACGAGTCGATACTTTTCCTTACTGAGGACTGTGGCCGCTGTCGTCCTCCCTTAAAGTCCTAGTGACTCGGTTCCCTTTCTTTGGTCTGCTACCTCTGGCCTTGATGCACTAGGGTGGATTCGTTTGTGTAGGGCCCTTTGCCATTGTCTTTTATGTAGTCACTGACGGACCCCTGTCCGACCTGTCCGTACCCACACCCCTTGGAAATCCTTCTCTGTCTCACACACGGGGACCAAAAGACCCACATATGTCACTAACTTGAGTAGTTTGCTATACGAAATATACTCGTGTCAGTCAATGTGCATTGAGTGACTTCCTTTCTTTTCCTCCACACTTCGATGTGGTGCTACTCGTTCCGAGATACACCTCTACGACGGGTCCCGTTGACGACGAGGGCACGTAGGGACTCCGGTCGGTCGACGTCCTGCGTCGGTACACGTTTCTTACCGTGGTGACGCGGCTGGTCGGACCCTCGGCGGACGGAGTCCTGGAGACCACAGCGTGCGAACGATTCAGGACGGGCTGAGAAAGCACTGGGGGTCCCTGACATCGGGCGGTCCAAGGAGACAGGTGCCCTTTTATGACCTCACCCAACGGTAAAGGAAGGGTGTCTTAGAAGCAAAGTATTTTATGCAACAGGATGACGACGGTCGGTCTCTCTCACCAGTGTACTCACTGGCTCTTTCTTGGGAGGAAAGGATCAAAGAAACACCGGATGCCCGTTCCCTGGGACACGTGAGTAACGACAAGTCTTCCGGAGAATCTCTGGGTCGTGGGTCACCCACTCGAACACCCACGGACCGGGTCCCTGATGCTGTATGGGAGAGTATACAAGAAACGGTCCTTATATACGACGGAGCATATTTAGGGTGGATGATATTTCACCTGACTATAAAAATTTCGCTACTTGTCACTACAGACCTCTCCACCGTGGTGGGCGGACTCCAGTGTGTCACTTGTTTCCTCTCGGGTCCAAGATTGGGGTGAAGAGTGAGGGACGTCCCGGTGAAGGTGAACTATTTGTACCGAGAGGACCCGAAGGATTCGGGTGGAAGATGAGGTCCAATAGGTTGAAACCTCCTACGTTAACCGTGCCTCGGGGACTCCGGGGTCATATAAGACTCCTTTCTCGTCCCTCAATATATAAAACGAGCGGAAGTAGTGTGTCCGACGTCTCCGGGTGAGTGAGTACGAGAGGCGGTATGTGATACGCCCCGGACCCGTGTGGTCCCACTGGTTCTGTTTGTCCCAGGGACGTGACTCGATAAACGAACTTCCCTCTACTCTCTGACGTTCCCACTCTGGCAGTTTGACTCGGGAGTCCTATGTCCACCCTATCTCCGTCTCCCCTGTCACCTCGATTTCGGTACCCTACCCTCCGTCTCGGGTGCCACCCATGGATCCTCGTGACCAATTCATGTCACTCCCGTCGGAACCTAGGACCGGGTATCGTCGATGAGTCATTCACAGAGACGTCACTCACACCGGCACTCCGTTTATTCCCGTCCTATTACGGGTCCAGAGATTTACCCGTGGACACACCTACCGCCACAGTGAGGGACTCTCCCTCTCTCTGTCGTCCCGACCCCCGACGACGCCTCGAGTAGACCCCTTTACGGCTCAAACACTGCCGACACTCTGGAGGTCCCACAGGACTGCCGGGCTCCTAGAGGTTTACTCACGAGACCTGAAACCATGTTTAAGTCCCCAGTAACCGTGTCACTGTCTTTAGTTTAGGACGGGGAACCCTGAAAGGACCTTCAGGTCACGAATTCTGTGACTCGAAGGTGACGTCCCCTGTGTCCAAGTCAGGGACGAGCACTTTGATTCTAGGACGTCCACCGCTCCGTGCCGGTTTTTTATCCTTACTTACTTACTCAGTTTCGGATGGGGTTCGTCTCGTTGTCATGCACTCCGTACGGTCCGGGTTCGTTCTCCTCGGGTGTAGGCTCCCCTCCCGTCCTCTCTTCCCCGTCGTCACTCTCTTTGCCCCCTTGTCCCTGTGTCGTTGGGGCTCCGGTCGCCTTCGACGGCTCCTCGTCTCATCACGACGGTCTTCGGCGTCTCCGCTCTCTCTTCCCGTCGCTTCGCAGGATCTCCCGAAAGGTAGTCGAGTCACACCGGAGCGGTCAAAGGGACCTCTAGTCTCCACGACCGACCGTCCATCTGCACACCAACACTTAAAGGAACTACAGGGTAATGGAAGGAAAAAATAACTTGCGTCAAAGACGTCTTCCGTCTGAAAGTTTTGTGCTCCAGGTTCCCCGCACCTTATTATTTACACCCTACCAGTCCCTCCTACCCTCCGTTTGGGTGGGTGCCGTCGGAGAAGACTTTCTGTGTATATTAGTCCGAAGAGGGTCCGATGTCAGAGGAGTACCGCCGACAAGAAAGAACCCTAGTTTCACCAGAGGAGGGCGAGAGGGGAGGCCTGGGGGAAGTGGGTGCCGGGAGACCCAGGGTAGGAGGTCCTAGGTCGTAATGGGTGCTGATGGGACGGAGTCGTCCGACGGGGAGTGGGCACCCGGATCACACTGTGGAGGCGTAGGTGGACTGACGGTGGACCAGCGGACGGGTCGCGACCGTAGAGGGAGGAGGTCCTTCGGAAAACATTCGTGAAGAGGACGGTCGGGTGTGACTCCAACCCGTTGACGCAAGGGACTCCCGGAGCTGGAACGGCACCATCGATTGACTAGTGGACTTAGGTCGTCGACGAACCTAGGCAGTCGAAGGTGCGTGGAGGGGATGTTCTGGAGTTCCAGGTACCGTTGACACCTGGTCCCCACCACGACGTGAACAGAGCACACAGACGAGCTGTTCAAATGTGCGAACGGACTCCAGTACGTCGACTCGTCGTCCCCGTCCAAAACTCGAGTCGGAGGCTGGACGACGTACGTTCCACGAGTACTTTACAAACAACCTCCTTACTCACTAGACTCCTCCGTCGGACGCCCTGGAGACCACTGTGCCACCGGTCCCTCCTTTGTTCTTGTGTGCGATGTACCCCACCCCCCAACCTCCACCCACCCTTCAAGTTCTCCATTGTGTACATATGGTTACCGACTAAGTACAACTATATACGTCTTTGGTTGTGTTGTGACATTTCGTTAAGAGGTTAATTTTTATTTATTTATAAATTTTGATTCTTCTTCCTTTTTTGTACGATGTTTTTAAGTCCCTTATGACCTGGCAGGGTGGGGACCCCACAGGACACAGAAAGGAACGGAGGTTCCTGAGTTGGAAGAGTTGGAGGACAGGAGTCTTCCCTCGGCTCGTGTCCCGGAGTGATCAACAACTGAAACCCACCGTAGGTTCCTTCCGTTGGGTGAATTCCCTCCAAACCCTTTCATGACCCCCATCCCTCGCTCCCTCGTTCCCCGTCCATAAAGTTGAGAAGTGAGGGATGACGAAGACCCGTGTGAGGACGGGTGAGGTGGACCCTGACCGGGGGTACAAAGGGAGTGAGTGACTACACCCCGACCAATTTACAACAACCGTGACAGGGTAATAACCTTCGGGACCACCGAGTCACCATTTCTTAGACGGACAAGTACGGACGGTTACGTCCTCTGTACCCAAGCTAGGGACCCAACCCTTCTGGGGGACGTCCTCCCGTACCGTTGGGTGAGGTCATAAGAACGGACGTCTTAGGGTACCTGTCTCCTCGGACCACCCGATGTCAGGTGCCCCAGTGTTTTTCTCAGCGTGTCCTGAACCGCTGACTTGCTGTTGTTCGACAGGACGAGAACAATGAGGAGTTACGTTCTCTGGCCTATGAGTGAACGGGAGGTCGGTCCTGTCTGAACCCCCTTCCGTCGTCCGGTGAAGACTTTCCGAAGCTCCAGGGAGTATCTTTTTCGAAAGAATCTTGGAGGGGGGGTGCTTTCCGGGGGACCCTCGCCCAGGATCCCAAGATGACGAGGAAGTACAAAGTCGGCCAAACAGTGAGGGGGACCCGTCACGAGGGCATAGGGGTCACCTCCGACTGAGATAATCTAGGAGTGACGAGGTGGTGTCGTTCAATGTAAATAAACACGAAAAATTCTACTCACAGGGAGGGTGAGTGGTCTAGCACCCGAGGTCTTCCTGTTCCAAGTCCCTGACTGAGACCAAGGCGAGTGGTTTCCGTCGGGTTCCGAATCGTGGGACGAACCGTAAATCATTCACGAGGAGTTTATAGTCGATTTACTTATTTACTGAGACCTAAGTCGAGGATCTCGGCGGTGAAAAGACACTGGCTACGCTGGCACCCGTGAAACAGACACGGAGCCAGAGAGGGAGACGCTTTTACCGTGAGGGTGGTTGGTGGAGTGGATCGGGAACATTGAGTCACAGTGTGACTTGCAATTCTTTAACGAAGTCCCTGATTATGTGTTTTTAGCGACCTATTTGTTTTGCCCGGCTCGAGGGTCTCCCGCCATGACCGGGCTTCCATGTGACAGGGGCTGTGCGAAGTGGTGGCGACCAGTTCCCAGCGCGTCGGGGAACCGAACCGAAGGGTCGGCCGACGCCGGGCGCGAGAGGTGGCGGAGCCCAACGGGGCCAGAAGGTGTCTCCGGATTTTGGGGGTTGGGTGTCTGCACCCCTACTCCCAGCACGTCGGCCAATAGACCGTTGACGCCGTCGGGTGGCGCAATGGATCGTTGTTCCGTCCGGAGCGTCTGGATTCTGGGGAAGGACCTATGGGTCGTTTTCCCACCTCAGGAGTCCACTCCGGTTTGCCGAAGGAACGGATTCTGGTTCCACCGAGGGTAACCTGCCAATGGATCGTTGTCCCACCCAGGGGCTCCCCGCTCCGGGGGCGGCCAACGGACCGTTGCGCCTCCCAACCCTCGGGAACCATGGAACGGGAAGTCCAGGTCGTGCATCTGCCGTGACCGCCTGTACCGCCGACGCCTTTCGGAGCCGTCTCCGGCTCCCGCCGCCGCTGTCGCCCCTGACGGTCCGCCACTCGGCCCGGACCGCGTGGGGCGCTGTCAAGGAGAGGTGAAGGCCAGCCCCCTCGGCGCGCGCCTGGCAATACAGGCCGGCTCCTCCTCGCCAGTTCTTACGCGGCCGCGTCCCACGTGACACGTGTCCGCGTCAAACAGGCTACACGGGATAAAGGGCGAGGAGGGAGTTCGTAGGGCCTTCATTCGGGTCTCCCCGCCCCGGCCCTCTCCGGACCTCCGCCGCCCGCCCCGGTTGACTTCGACCCGAGACATTCCACGGTCCGACCCACTTCGGTATCGTCGACCTTTGAGGGTGAAACGTCCGGTTTAATCCACTCTTTTAGGACCACCACCTTGGGTGGGTCTCGGTATGCCTTGAGTGTCAGACCACCCCTTCAGATCCTTTGTTTACGTGTCAGTGGTTAACACTGTGGGAAATAGTCAAGTCAGTGAATCAGCACAGGCTGAGAGACGCTGGGGTACCTGACGTCGTGCGGTCCGAAGGGACAGGTAATGGTTGAGGGCCTCGAACGAGTTTGAGTCCAGGTAACTCAGTCACTACGGTAGGTTGGTAGAGTAGGAGACAATAGGGGAAGAGGAAGACGGGAGCTAGACAGGGTCGTAGTCACATAAAAGGTTACTCAGGGTAGTCCACCGGTTTCATAACCTGGAAGTCGAAGTCGTAGTCAGGACGGTTACTTATAAGTCCTCACTAAAGGAAATCCTACCTGACCAACCTAGAGGAACGTCCAGTTCCCTGAGAGTTCTCAGAAGAGGTTGTGGTGTCAAGTTTTCGTAGTTAAGAAGTCGGAAGAAATACCAGGTGGAGAGTGTAGGTATGCATGTACTGATGACCTTTTTGGTATCGAAACTGATAAACCTAGAAACAACCGTTTCTTTACAGCGACCAAAAATTTTACGACACATCCAAATATCCTTCGTCATTCTACCAACCTACCATAGTGACTGAGTTACCTGTACTTAAACTCGTTTGTGACCGTCTGTCACTTCCTGTTCCTTCGGACCAAACGACTTCAAGTACCCCAACGTTTCTCAACCTGTATTGAATCCCTGACTTGTTGTAGTTGTTTCGCCCACCAATGAACCTTTCTCCAGTCTGTTTAAGAGAATTACCGGGATTCAACTCAGAATAGTTGTCACGGACAGTGGACAGTCACAATTGTGAACAGTTACTTGTTCACACGGTCAAATAACGGACTTGAGTAGAGAACTTGTGGTGTGGGGTGACTTGTATCCGTTTTTATACACTAATGATATCAATCGTCAATGACACCCATTATGTCTAACACTAAGGACTAATTATATTAAGTTAATATAGAGAAAACGAAATACTTGTGACCTCTTTACGGACGTAAAGTAGGGTTACTTGGTAGTGTCACGGGACCCGGGTCAGGTAGTCACAGTCTTGGTAAATGGGTCCGACGGACGGAGAGTGAATAGAAAAATAGAGGGGATAATGGAGGTAAACCCCGAAACTTTCTCTCAAAAACGTTGAGACACTAATATATATGACATGAACCCCATCTCTACATTAATGTTCTTTTAGGTCTCCTCTTTTCATCTTAACTACGACTCGTCCCGGGACACCCTGGGACCCCGTACCTCCAGGAAAACAGGAGGTAAGGAACATCCGTCTCGAGAACCGGAGGTACTGGAAGAGATTCAAGGTTTCCCGTCTTCTCAACGATTAGTTTCTTCGTCGTTGTTTTGGTGGGCTCTTTCTCTGAGTAGTTCTAATCTTCGTACTTGGTGCATCCTGGGACGTCTTCTTTTTTATGTCCTGACAATGACGGAACTAGGAATAGTGTATGAGTCGGTTACATTGGAAAGGGACGAGTACCCCCGTCTACCACCACCCCGCACCCTGTGGCAAGAACTCTACGACCGTCTGACACGAGGGGGAAACGGACTGTTTCATTATTTCGGTCAGAAAGAAAGAGGAGGTATTGACAGAGGCATAAGGACAAACCGTGACCATTACGTCTGTCGGTTCTAAAACTACTGTTTAGAAAGTTCTAATAGTTCACTTAGGACCCGACCTTCTTAAGAACGTGTTACGTCTGTTTCAGACGTGGTTGACAGAATTCTTTAGGATATAATGGACCGGAGTAAGAAGGGATTAAATAACGTCACAAAATCTTTTTGTACAGAGAAAAGATTAATGTTTATAGAATGACTTCTTTTTGACTCCTTTACTGTTTTCACATTCTGTTTTTCTTTTTGGTATTACCCATTGTGGAGGGTAATACTTCGTAAAGGAAAAGTCCGAACGAGACCCGACTGTTTCCAGGTATGTCAGTTTCGACACCAAAAAGGTCATCAGTATATATCTACACTGTCAACCTGATATTTCTTCCGACTCGCGGCTTCTTAACTACGAAAGCTTGACGCCACGACCTTCTGAACTACGAAAGCTTGACGCCACGACCTTCAGAGAACTTTCAGGGAACATGTCGTTCCTCTAGTTTGGTCAGTTAGGATTTCCTTTAGTTGGGACTTAAAAGTATTCTTCCTGACTACGACTTCGAGGCTATGAAGCCGGTGGACTTCTCGGTTAAGTGACCTTTTAAGGGTCGTAGTCGGTTAAGGGACTACGACCCTTTCCAACTTCCGTCCTCCTCTACCCCCTCCGTCTACTCTACCAACCTACCGAAATAGCTGAGGTACCTATCGTCAAACTCGTTTGAGGTCCTTTATCACTTCCTATCCCTTCGGACCACACGGCGTCAGGTACCCCAGCGCTTCTCAGTGTGTCCTGACCGCTGATTTGTTACCGTTGACCCGTAAAATCTACAGATTATGTCACAGTCGTCCCGATCCTCCTGTTTTAGAAAACTCCTTTCTGAAGATCCACGGTTTGCATGACAGTGTCATACACACGACACGAATCAACGAGTCAGCACAGACTGAGACGTTAGAAGACAAGCACCCTGAGAGGTCCGTTCTTATGACCTCACCCAACGGTACGGGAAGAGGTCTAAAAGGGTGGGTTCCCTGACTTGCGTCCAGAGGGTGTAATGTAACGTCCACAAGAAATGACAGACTCGGTGGTCACTTCGGGACTTGTGATATGTATTTAATGAACATTGGACGAAAAGAGGTATAAACCTCCTTAAACTTAGTGTGGACTTAAAGTAGCAACCGTCACTTACATATCCTGGTATCAACGAGTCAACACAGACTGAGAAACACTGGGGTACCTGACATCGGACGGTCCGAGGAGACAGGTACCTTAAAAGCTCCGTTCTTATGACCTCAACCAACGGTAATGGAGGAGGTCCCCTAGAAGGACTGGGTCTCTAACTTTGACCCAGAGGACGTGACGTCCGTCTAAGAAATGACAAACTCGGTGGTCCCTTCGACGTCAGTTACTTGTCTGGAGACACTGTAGAGCTTTTTCTGGTATGACTAACACGATCTGGCCTTAGAGTGAAAGGACGTGTGACCCCAGTCGACCCTCGAGACTTTTTGGAAGTGCTACCTTCGGGTGGGTCCTTCGTGGCCGCACAAAACTAAGAACGACGGGATCCAGAAAGGACGTCACATATCCGAGAGAACCCACACATGTGAAGAGATCAACACCGCCAACCCGAATCGACGGGGTTTCGTACACCCTAGAATCAAAGGGTTGGTCCCCACCTTGGGTACAGAGGACGTGGCCTCCCGTCTAGGAATTGGTGACTTGGTGGTCCTTCAGGGTCGTAGTCGCCAAGAATTACGAGGGGTCCCCTCGGATGGTATCTAAGACTCTTGGTGACACCATCTGGCAGCCGGGAGTCACTTGGTGTAGAGGACCAACAGGTACGGGACACATCAAGGGAGGGTCTCTCCCAAACCGTCACTGAACACAACCGGGGTACCTTAGCCAATGTTCTTCTCTCTAAGACCTTCTGGAGACCGTGGTACGTTCAGTGACATTGAATGCACTTTATTTGATTTGGAGTACTTCGTCTTGGAGGGTCGACTCGAACCAGTTGGGTGTTTTAGTACTCTCTTTCGGGTGACAAAAGTCAGAGAGATGAAACCTCACCAGACTACCCGTCCCTCTTGACCTTGTCGACAGAAGGGGTCAGTTACGTACGAAAAGTGTCGTGGTGGTGTAGTACGAACTTCTGGGGTCGACGGCTGAGTACCCACCATTTCCGGACTTTCGCGGAAGGTCAGTCACCCCCTTAGACGGGGTTCCTCGGTGACGATTACTCTGTCATGCAGTGGAGGGCATCCACCCGACGTTTGGTGTCCACTTTTGCACAGTAGATGAAAAAGGTTTAACTCCCTATCACCAAAACGTCGTACCTGTAAGAGACACTCACTATTATGTTCTCCGTTGTAAAGATCACCGCCAGTTTGTCAGACATTAATTCGATGAGTCTGAATATAAATTATCGAAAAAACAAAATAAGACGTAAGGTGTACACCGTCAGGGGTTTGGGTTATGAACCAAAAAGAAGGGAAAGAATAGGAAAGTCGTAGAGACAGTTGTGTGAAAGAGGGTTAACGTTTACGTTGAACTAGGAGTAGACCACCCCTGTGTCTCTGGGAGCTTCTAGGACCGAGAGGTCGTACCCCTGGACTCAGGGAGGAAAGTTAACACACGTGCAGACAGACACGACCCCGAGACGGAACCACTTACGGTTTGCGCATTACATGGTTGAGACTTATTTATGTCCCCCGACGAACCTCGGGTCCCATCTCCCATTCTACCGTCCGACACAGACTGACCCAAGGGAATGTTTCTTTCAACACAACTGACCGTTACAGACGGTACCACTGTGGGTGATCTGGGTACAGACCTTACCCCTACGACCCTCTTCTCCGATGTGCGACCGGTGTCCTAGTTTTTCCCTGTTCCACAACAAAGTAGCCACGGAATCCACGACCAAGACAAAGGGTCCGACAGAACGGAGTGACCGGTCCACCGACTCCTTCGTCAGACTTCCGATGTCTCGAGGTTCACCGAAGAGGTCCGGGATCCTCTCGTGTTCTGGGGTCGACCTTCCTTGACCTTTCCCGTCCGGCACGTCCCGAGATGTCCCTGCATGTGCGAGTCCCGGCGCTGCTGTAGTCGAGAAACAAGAGACCTCAGTCAAAATAGGTACGTTTCGGTCGACCGACCGACAGCTTCTCAGTCTCCGTTAAACCCCAATTCTTGTGAAAAGGTGCCGTGAATGGGTCTTTATTGGAAGTAGAGACCTATTTGAAAAGTTTGATTTCTCCAGAGAACAGATACACGATGACTCTTTAGTTTTGACTCCTTTTCCTGTCAGAATGAAATTAGTTCAAGGTCTTACTCCTGTGTGTCGAAACTTTTCGTCACAGAGTCGTCTTCTGCGTTCCTACACACGTGTTCTTGCAAAGATCTTTTATGGTTTCCGGGGTTTGTATCGGCTGCAACGGAAGACGAGGAGGAACTACGGTGAACCATAGGTCCCACCCGGACGATGAACCAGGTCGACTGAAACCCTTACAGTATCACGAGGCACTCGCACAGGTCCACAGACAACTTCAGGACCCTTTCGGCTCCCCTTTACGGTGCAGTCGTCACGGGTCAGGGGGAAGAGGTGCAAGACAGAGAGGAGTCACTTGGGGGTGGGCGAGAGTTTAGGTGGGACGGTCCGGAAGACCTACGGGACTGGGACCCCTCCAACCCATCTAGACGGTCGTGAGGTTACGAGGAGACGGTCCGAGGGTCGGAGAACCGGGTCGGGCCGGGGATCCACCGGGTCAGAGGGGGTGGTCGTGCACTGAATGGAGATGAGAGACGAACACTCAAAACCTACGAAAGAAGTCCTAGGAAAGGTAAACGACTTCCCTCCTCTCTTCACCTCCACTCAGTGTACGGACCACGTCGGGTCCGGTCGTGGCCTACCTTCTGTTCTCGGGCCCGGTCGGACCGAGAGTGTGAGTCATACCGACCTCCAGAGTCCTATACGTGGGGCGGGGAGGGAGCTGAGGTGAGTCCTCCCAGGTTGTCCCTACGGACCGGTTTTGTACGCGGTGATCCTTGAGTGTAGTCGACGGGAAACCAGACTCACCACCCTCTGTATGATGGTAACTGAATTCCTCTCTGACCACCCTCGACATATATACGAAGGACGCAGGAACCCGTTAACTGACGAAAGGGTCAAACGTCTTTTTCTTTTCAGAGTCTTCTCCAGACTCCTTCCTACTATTTACTCCTTCCATTTCCCGGACTGTGTGTCATCCTCGAACTCACTGCCACACACACACGAGTTAGCGCGGGCTGAGAAACGCGGGGGTACCTGATATCGGGTGGTCCGAGGAGACAGATACCCTAAAAAGGTCCGTTCTTATGACCTCACCCAACGGTAAAGGAACAGGTCCCCTAGAAGGGTTGGGTCCCTAGCTTGGGCACAGAGGACATAGAAGACATGACCTCCGTCTAAGAAGTGGTGACTCGGAGGGCTCACTACCATGTGTCACAGTTCTCCCGATGTTCAGGTCTAGTGGAACTGTTCGTATTAAGACCTTGTAGGTAGGACATTGGTGGAACGGGATGGGGTAAGGAACGAATTGTGGTCACCATGGACCATACTCAATTTTCGTACCCTATGTCTCAGTCTGACTGGACCCCGGTGTGGGCCGAGAGTGAATGACCGGTCGAGTGACACCACGAGGGGGTGGAGGGGACGTTTACTTGGGTCGACGGACCATGACGACGGGACCACGTCAGGGGATGGTACGACTGAGACCTGACCAGGACACTGTGTCAAATGGATTGTCTTAAGTCACGGTCACGACTTTTGTATTCTTCTCCAGAATCTTCGATCAGTAGTACGCCCGTCAGACTACTGGAAGGACCTTTCTTGCCTGGACCTCTTACTCTACTACACACCCCTCCTTACAGGATCCTCGTGGCTCCATGGTCTGTGTGGTACCACTTCGATGGAGCCTACAAGGTCGGACCGACCCCGAGGTCGAGGTCGACGGTAGACCGATATGGTCCAAGGGTCCCTCCGGTCGTCTTCGTCGTGGGTCAATTTAGGTCGGTTGGGTCCCTTCGAACTCTCTATGACGTCCGACGGCGACACGGCAGAGGAAACGACGGAGGAGTAGAGGGAGACATAGGTCGACCGCGGGTGGATCGACTGTGAGGGAGAGAGAGAGTTCAGAGACGAAACAGGTAGGGACGGAGAAGGACGACACTCGGGTCACCCCAGGTACAGAGGAGTGTTCTCCGGTACGACTGAACCGGTCGACAGTGGTTACGGTCCGTGAACCGCCCCGAGACGGGAGGGAGGAGGGTGAGGTACGTGGTTTGAGTGTCCGATAGTACCCACGACAGTGTATGGGGTGAAGTGTCTGTTCTTTTTTGGTCCTGGTCTCACTTCTCACCCACTACCTCGACCTCTACGGTTCGGAACTGGGAAGGGTGGTCCGACCTCGGAAGGAAGATCCTCGACAGGTCGGATATTGTAGGTGACACGAGTTAGGTTGTGAGAAAGTACTCCCTTAGGCGTAAAGGGTTGACAGGAGCGAAACGGACGTGGACGAGGGACTGCGGGGAGAGGAGGCAGTTTGTTTTGGGAGTCCTCATGAAGTAAAGGTTGTTGTTTTTAAAGTGGAACTAGAAGATGGGGAGGTCGACCTCTTCAAAGAGGTAAGGGAAACTATCGTTTAGAGGACTCTGAACAAAGTTTAGGAACAGAGGTGGAGACGGAAAGGGGTAGGGGTAAACCTAGGTGAGTTTAGTCAGAAGGAGAGGAGGGGTAGTGTTTGAGGTTGATTGCGGAACCTCACGTCAACTAGCGAAGATTAATTTTTTTTTAAAAAAAATTCCTTAAGTCCCATTTAGTCTAAATAAATACCGACACACTCCCACCCGAGAATTACCACCACAAGCCAGAAAGAGCGATCAACACCGTCAACCCACATCGACAGGGCGTCGGACACCCTAGAATCAAGGTACCGACGAATTGGTGACCTGGTGGCCCCTTCAGGGCGAAGAAGGAGAACCTTGCGAAAGAGGTGAGTCGAGGATGCTTGTACGAGAGAGGACCATAGGAAGACCGAACACGAGGAAACGTTCAAGGAGAGAGGGTGTGAGACTAGCAGTGTCCAGACTAGGATCTGGAGAAGACAGTAATACACAGGAGCTCCCTAGAGTACGTCGGGGTCTTGTTGATGGGTCTGGAAAGGAGGTTTGACGTCCAAGTCCATAGTTTCTTACAGGTACTGTTAAGAGATGAACTTAAAAATTGCCCGTGAGTTTAAATTGAAGATTTTGGTTCTAGAAAAGAAAAAAACCGACGTGACCCAGAAACAACGCCGTAAGCCCCAGAAGTGACGGTACGTGCGACGGAACGACGTGTGTCCGAATCGACGAGGTTCTATACACCTAGAATCAAGGGATTGGTACCTACCTTGGGTGCAGGGAACGTGACCTTCCGTCTAAGCATTGGTAACCTCTCTCTCTCTCTCTCACACACACACACAGACACTCTCTCTCTCTTTCTTTCTCTCTCTCTCTCTCACACACACACACACACGTACGTGTGCGAGACAACGAGTCAACGGGGTACCTAACATCGGGTAGTCCGAGGAGACGGGTACCTTAAAAGGTCCGTTCTTATGACTTCACCCTTTTATTCTCTTCGGTGAAGTTACTCTTCGGGGGTGTTATGTTCCTTCTCATCGGTGACGACCGGTGTTGATCTGTTTTTCGGGAGTGTCGTTACTTCTGGGTAATGTCGGTTTTTATTTATTTTAATATATATATATATTTATATATATTTCTTATGACCTCACCCCACGGTGAAGGATGAGGTCCCCTAGAAGGACTGGGTCCCTGACCCAGATACAGAGGACGTAACCGTTCACTTAAGAAATGGTGATCACGGTGAACCCTTCGGGTTTTTCAGGGACTTTGATTCTAGAACGAAGGGGTGAAATATCTTTGGACGAAATGAATGTCAGGAAGGTTAAAGTCATTTGGTCATGGAGGTAAGTGGGTCGAAGAGGGTCGTTTTTAGAACTAGTAGGAACTAAGGAGAAAGGGTTGGGTGTGGGTTGGGTAGTCGAATAGACCGATAAGAAGGAAGTTTTGGATAGGGTTTGGACTATGGAAGGTAATGAAGGTGATACTGACGGGATGAGACTCCCCGGTAATAACCAGTGAAACTGTCAACATACTCGAAGAGAGAGGGTAGGGTCGGGTTGAGGTCGTCATTTTAGGGTCGGGACGGAGACTGATCTTGGAATTCCTTCGTGGAATTCATGTAAGTGAACAATTAAGGAGTGGTGTTTGGATGTCCAAACTCCAACCCTGAACTCAGGTAATATCTCTACTTCTTTAAATTCCACACCCTCCACTCGGTCGAGCGGGTCTCAATGTAGTAGTTCTCGTCGTCTCTGTCTTACCCTGCGTTAGAACAGTTTCGGTCAATCAACAGAGAGAGAAAAAAGAGGATACTGAGTTAATCCGGACCTTCCTTACTCAATGGAAACGACTATAATGACCTGGTTTAGTGGTCCTGGTCCCAATCACAAAGAGTCGGACCCGTGATTACTGTAAAACCCGGTCTAGTTAGAAACGACCCACAACCCGCCACCCCCCACCCCCACCCCCACGTGTGTAACAGAGTTCGTAATCGTCGCGGGGAGGGGTGGGGAATTGTGTGGGTTCAACATTTTTTTCTTTTTTTTTTCAGAGATTTGTCTTTCAGAGATTTGTAACGGCTTAACAGAACTCACCCCTCCACCCCCTCCTTTGTCGTAGAGCGCCCTTGGTGCCCTGGATCTGACTAATGAGGGAGGGGGTTCGTATTACCCGTCTTGAATAGATAGGGTGCGACTGGATAGGAAGGCAGTGGGCTTAAATAATTTATAGATTGTACTTCTCTTAAGTAAGTAGTCTCGAACTTTTATGTTGTATAAACTTCGACGGTCGCAACAGTACCTTTGTGAAACGCCACTGAATGTCGTCACTCATGCGAGTAAATTGCAGTTGACGCTTGTTGACTCGTGACTGAAATACGGTCTGATTCACGGTAAATAGGTGCAGTGGAGTACGTTTCAAAGGTAGGGAGAGTCCTCTGTCGTATAGGACTGGGAATATAAACACCTTTGACTCCGTGGTTCTCCACTCAGTGACTGGGTCACAGTGCCCCGTTTACTCGCTGTCGCGACCTTAGATTTGGACCCAGAGGCAGAGAGGGGAAACACCAAGTGAGACCGGCTTCTTGGAAGAACAGGACGGGGGGCACTTGAGAAGGAGAGAATGAGTGCGTGATAGAAGAGGGGCCTTAATTCCAGGAAAGATGGCGAGAGGAGGGGGCGCGCAGGGCCCAGAACGGAGCCTTAGGTAGGTCCCTCTGGGGCTGGGCGCTACTCTGCGTAGGGCTCCGAAGGGTGGGCGGAATGGGCGAAGAGGACGTAGAAGAGCTTACGGCGAACCCGGCCACAGGCGAACAGGTCAGGCGCGGCGAAGAGGAGGAGCAAGAAGAACGAGCAAGGGTAGCGAAGGTCCTCAAAGCGGAACAGAAACAGAAAGAAAAAGAAGAAGGATCTTCTACTCAACCCATCCTCTCCACCTATTGCCGCGTAGTCTCCTGTTGTAGGTCTCCAGAGTCCCTCTCCGAATTTCTTCTCTTATGTCCCAGAGGATCCTAGAGTCCCGAATGGCGAATCAGTGAGGCTCGAGACGCTGCGGAAAGTCGAAGTCCCCGGGGAAAACCTGGACGAGCATTCGGAGGTACCGGAGGTCCTTTCAAGCCCACCATTTTGCGGTGTGAAGGCCGAACTATCGGGGAGGGGGTGCGGGCGGAGGGAAGCAAAAATAACCAGTAGATCCGCCACGCGTACGCCGGAATCTTAGAACTGGATTCGGTGTGAAGGCCCAAGGCCCGCCGACCGTCCCTCTCAGTTCGAGCAGGGTCCGAGACGTAGGACAGAGGACGGTTATAACGGCCGAAACCGAGGGCAGGGGCTAAAGGGGGCGGAACCTGCGGACCTGGGTCCTTCGGTTAACTTGTCTCGGGCATAAAGGATTTTGACTCGCAAAAGAACCCCGAAGGGTCCACCGAGTCTGACATTTCTTAGGCAGACGTTACGCCCTGTAGACCCAAGGTAGGGACCCAACCCTTCTAGGTGACCTCCTCCCGTGCCGTTGGGTGAGGTCATAAGAACGGACCTCTTAGGGCTCCCTATCTCCTCGGACTACCCGGTGTCAGGTACCCCAGCGTTTCTCAGCCTGTGCTGACTCGCTGATTCGTGTCGTGTCGTTGCAAAAGAACTCACCAAACGTGCATAAACCTATAACACAAGAGACAGTGACGGTATAAACTCCCAAGTTACCTATTTGATTAAAACGTTTGGAATATTCATTAGCAATCAAAAATTCCATTTACTCCTATCATACACTTTATGAAAACACCATAAATTTTATAAAGTTTTTTAGCTAAATTAACCCCATGTTAAATATCTGTCATTTTACGTGGCTAAATTTAACATTAGAAAGTGCTCGTAACATTGCACATACAACAGACAACAAGGCAGTGACCCAGCACAGACTGAGACGGTGGAGTACCTGACATCGTGTGGTCCGAAGAGAGTCTCTTCCGTTACCGTGGGGTGAGGTTATGAGACCGGATTTTATAAGGTACCCACCTCCTCGGACCAACTTACGTCAGGTACCCCAGCGCTTCTCAGCCTGTGCTGACTCGCTGAACTGAAAGTGAAAAGTGAAAGTACGTAACCTCTTTCTTTACCGTTGGGTGAGGTCACAAGAACGGACCTCTTAGGGTCCCTGCCCCCTCGGACCACCCGACGGCAGACACCCCAGCGTGTCTCAGCCTGCGCTGACTGCGCTGAATCGTCGTCGTCGTCGGAAGAGACGGGCGGTGATAGTCTATCACGGGTCTGAACGGGTCTGAGTATAGGTACCTCAGATGCTACGGTAGGTTGGTAGAGTAGGAGACAGCAGGGGAAGAGGACGGAAGTTAGAAAGGGACGTAGTCTCAGAAACTGTTACTCTGTCAAGAAACGTAGTCCACCGGTTTCATAACCTCAAAGTCGAAGTCGTAGTAAGGAAGGTAACTTATGAGTCTCAACTAAAGGAATGTCTAACTGACCAAACTAGAACGACACGTTTCCTGAGAGGTCGTGGTGTTAAACTTTCGTAGTTAAGAAACCGTGTTGAGTAATCGTAATTTATACAAGTGTCACCACATGTAGATAAATAAAAAATAGTCTAATGTTTTCTATGTGTTTGCAATTGACACCTTATACATTAAATTTTTTTATATCTTTTTGGGTTTCTTCTGTCATCTTGGGTAGATCCCCTTTTTTTTTTTAGACAAGGACACAATTAAAGAAATAAAGTTAGAGAATAGAGATTAAAATTTTTCATTTTAGCCCTAAAATGAGGTACGAACGAAAGAGAAACTGAGAAAAGAGATAGTCTTATAGTGCTGACGAAAATATCTAAATAAAAGAAAAAAGAAAAGTAGAAAAGTCAATTTTTAAAATAACAACTTAAAAATTATGACTCCTTTTGTCCCTGCTTTGGATTTTAGAGGGTATTAAAAAAGGATTGTAATTTTTTTATATATATATATGTGTGTGTGTGTGTGTGTATACACGCGTACGAGGTACATTCTTTTGGTACGTCATGGCTTTTCCAATTTTCTTTCTTTCTCTATCCTTTTGTTCTCATCTTTTTGTTTGTTTTCTCATCTTTGCAGGGCAAAGGAAGGTTTGGTTAATTGTGCAAGTAAAACTAAGAAATGTCGTGTGTTTACACACAACCAACAACATAACAGTGATTCAGCACAGGCTAAGAAACGTTGGGGTACTTGACATCGGGCGGTCCGAGGAGATAGGTACCTTAAAGGGTCCGTTCTTATGACCTCACCCAACGGTAAAGGAAGGGAGTCCCTTGAAGGGCTGGGTCCCTACCGTGGGTGTAAAGTGTTTGCCATCCATCTATGAAATGACGACTCGGTGGACCCTTTCGATTTTCACACATATACGTATACACACACACACACAGACACAGACACACAGACACACTACAAGAAAATAAAGACAGGGACTAAAAAGTAAATAGTTTTACAGAGTTTTGAGAAGTGTTCTTTCGTCCATGTGGAGACGGGGTGGAAAGAGTTTCGACGTACAGACCACCGACTCAGGGAGAGGTTACTGGTAGATGCACGGGTATTTAAAATGGACTGAAAACGTTCACCGGACTTAGACATCGACCGTATAACTCATGTCGTGCAAGTGTCGGAGTAGAAAGTCCTAAACTTTATCGAGTTGACCTTAAGGTAGTGGAGGTGATCGAAACAAGCATCACTACGAAGGATTCCGGGTGAACTGAAGTGTAAGGCCCTACAGACCGAGATCCAGTCACTAGTGTGGTAACACTAATAGACCCAGTACTTCTAGAAAAGACATGTCAAGAAGACACATAAGAACGGTGGAGAATTATAGAAGACGAAGACAATCCATGGATGGTAAAGACAGGAAATAACTCGGGTAGAAACATACTTTACAAGGGAACCATAGAGATTAAAAGAACTTTTCTAGAGATCAGAAAGGGTAAGATAACAAAAGGAAATAAGGAAACGTAACTAGTGACTCCTTCCGAAAGAATAGAGAGGAACGATCAGAAACCTTGAGACGTAAGTTTACCCTTATAGAAAGGAAAAGAGGAAACGAAAAACGAAGGGAAGAAAAGTGTCGATAAACATTCCGGAGGAGTCTGTCGGTAAAACGAAAAAACGTAAAGAAAAAGAACCCCTACCAGAACTAAGGACAGAGGACGTGTTACAGTGGTTGGAGGTAGGTATCAAGTAGTCCGTGAGATAGTCTAGATCAGGGAATTTAGATAAAGAGTGAAGATGACATATCAGTATTCCCTAAACTAAATCCAGTATGACCTTACCAGATCATCAAAAGAGGTGAAGTTAAAGTCGTTTAAACGGTTAAAAAGTTATCCGGTCGTTTAATCCTTTTGTGTCGTCACCAGTGTCCTGACCTTTTACAGTCAAAAGTAAGGTTAAGGTTTCTTTCCGTTACGGTTTCTTACGAGTTTGATGGTGTGTTATCGTGAGTAGAGTGTGTGATCATTTCATTACGAATTTTAAGAGGTTCGGTCCCAAGTCGTTATACACTTGACACTTGAAAGACTACAAGTTCGACCAAAATCTTTTCCGTCTCCTTGGTCTCTAGTTTAACGGTTGTAGGATACCTAGTACCCTTTTCGTTCTCTCAAGGTCTTTTTATAGATAAAGACGAAAGAACTGACACGGTTTCGGAAACTGACACACCTAGTGTTATTTGACACCTTTTAAGACTTTCTCTACCCTTATGGCCTGGTGGACTGGACGGAGAACTCCAGTCCTTCGTTGTCAATCTTGACCTGTACCTTGTTGTCTGACCAAGGTTTATCCTTTTCCTCATGCAATTCCGACATATAACAGTGGGACGAATAAATTGAAGAAACGTCTCATGTAGGACTCTTTGTGACCTGACCTCCTTCGTGTTCGACTTTAGTTCTAACGGCCCTTTTTATAGTTATTGGAGTCTATACATCTACTGTGTTGGGAATACCGTCTTTCACTTCTCCTTGATTTCTCGGATAACTACTTTCACTTTCTCCTCTCATTTTTTCAACTGAATTTCGAATTGTAAGTCTTTTGCTTCTAGTACCGTAGACCAGGGTAGTGAAGTACCGTTTATCTACCCCTTTATCATCTTTGTCACCGACTATCTGTGAATGAGGAACCTTTCTTTCAGTACTGGTTGCATCTGTCGTATAATTTTTCGTCTCTGTAATGAAACGGTTGTTTACAGACAGATCAGTTCCGATACCAAAAAGGTCACCAGTACATACCTGCACTCTCAACCTGACACTTCTTTCGACTCACGGCTTCTTAACTACGAAAACTTGACACCACAACCTCTTCTGAGAACCCTCAGGGAACCTGACGTTCCTCTAGGTTGGTCAGGTAGGATTTCCTCTAGTCAGGACCCACAAGTAACCTTCCTGACTACAACTTCGACTTTGACATTATGAAACCGGTGGACTACGCTTCTCGACTGAGTAAACTTTTCTGGGACTACGACCCTCCCTAACTCCCGTCCTCTTCTTCCCCTGCTGTCTCCTACTCTACCAACCTACTGTAGTGACTGAGCTACCTGTACCCAAACCCACCTGAGGCCCTCAACCACTACCTGTCCCTCCGGACCACACGACGTCAAGCACCCCATCGTTTCTCAGTCTGTGCTGACTCACTGACTTGACTTGACCTTGACTTGACTTAGACATCGTCACCTTAACGACTCAGGTTTTCATAGACGCAAATACGTAAAGTCGAACATAAAGACAACGGGTTTGACACGGTCCCTGTAAAAACCCTCCCCTAATCGTCACACCTCTCCCTCTTTTTCACTTTTCTTCGTTCTTCGTTCGAGGGTATTTAGATCTCCCCCGGACTGCTTTCTCCCGCTCTACAGGCGGAAAAGGGTAAGATGGACGTCCCCCGTCGTTTGCTGACGGGTTAAAGGTCGGTGTCCAAGTGGGAAGCCGGTCGACCTCAACTACTCTAGCGGTTCGTTGTCGAAAGGGTACTGTCGCCTACGCTCGTTGGTCCGTCGTGGTTGAAGAGTCCCTCCCCGTCCTGTCTGAGTCCACCCTTCTAGGCAAGAGGGGATCCGTTGGGTCGCCGAATCCTCGGGGGACAAACAGTGAAGGTTCCGACACACGGGACCTCGTTCACCGGACTGAAGAAACTTAAAGAGAAGGGGGAAAGGATTTTACTCTTACTACTAATGTTGTTGTCCATTACGAATATACTTAAGTATACCTATTGGAGTAAATGAGAGTGTGAGTGGGAAAACACATTTAGTAGGAGTCAAGTTAAGTCAGTAAATCAGGACAGGTCGAGAGACGTTGGGGTACCTGACGTCGTACAGTCCGAAGGGACAGGTAGTGGTTAAGGACCTCGAACGAGTCTGAGTACAGGTAACTCGACCACTACGGTAGGTTGGTAGAGTAGAGTAGAAGACAACAGGGGAAGAGGAGGACGGAAGTTAGAAAGGGTCGTAGTCCCAGAAAAGAGTACTCAATCAAGAAGTGTAGTCCACCGGTTTCATAACCTCAAAGTCGAAGTCGTAGTCAGGAAGGTTACTGATAAGTCCTGACTAAAGGAAATCCTAACTGACCAAACTAGTAGGATTAATATATAATTGTTTTGGGATTGGGATTGGGATTAAAATTAATTGTAGGTTTAAAATATAATTTTCCATATCTTTGACTCCGTGTTTACATTAGGTCACGTATGACTCACAAACCGGGAACAGTGGGTGATACTCCGGTAGGAAAGTTTATTCTCCTAATAAAAATATTTAGAAAAGTATTTTTAATACGTAATAAAATATTTAGAATCCTTTCACAAAGAGTTGGAAATGAGGGGTAATAATGGAGGATTTCTCTGGTAAAATTAAATTAAATTTCTCTTTCAAATTATGGTCACTTAATTCTAAAACAGTCCCTCCAAATTCGAAACCTCCCGGTGAAACACTGGATAACTTTACAACCAAAAGAACAGGGGGTGAGAGGACTTGGTTAAAAGTAGGAGAACTCCCATCATAACTGAAGTAACTATTAAACACAAGATTCCCCCATTTGCACCGTTTATTTGATACTGTGTTACGAAAACTAGTGGATTTAAAAATTAAAGTAAAGAAAATTAAACATAAAACAAACCGAAACAACCCAGAATCAACACGCCCTAAAAACCACACCACGTACCTGAGAAATCACCACCGTCCGACCGAGTCATCGACGTCGAGTGTCCGGGGTCCCGCACACACAAAGTCATCAACGTCACGCACCCGGACCGACGAGACTCCGGACACCCTAGCATCAAGGGGGTGGTCCCTAGTTTGGACTCAGGAGACGTAACGTTCCGTCTAAGAATTACTGATCTGGTGGTGGGGAATTAAATATAGGAGAATTTCTGAGAGAAATAAAAACCCCCGAGGTTTTAGTGACGTCTACCACTGACGTCGGTACTTTAATTTTCTACGAATGAGGAACCTTCTTTTCAATACTGGTTGGATCTATCATATATGTTTTCGTCTCTGTAATGAAACGGCTGACTCCAGGCAGATCAGTTCCGATACCAAAAAGGTCACCAGTACATACCTACACTCTCAACCTGACACTTCTTCCGACTCGCGGCTTCTTAACTATGCAAACTTGACACCACAACCTCTTCTGAGAACTCTCAGGGAACCTGACGTTCCTCTAGGTTGGTCAGGTAAGACTTCCTCTAGTTGGGACCCTAAAGAAACCTTCCTTACTACGATTTCGACTTCGAGGCCATCAAACCGGTGGAGTACGTTTCTCAACTGAGTAACCTTTCTGAGACTACGACCCTCTCTAACCCCCGTCCTCCTCTTCCCCTGCTGGGTCCTACTCTACCGACCTACCGTAGTGTCTGAGCTACCTGCACTCAGACTCACTTGAGGCCCTCAACCACTACCTGTCCCTCCGGACCACACGACGCTAAGTACCCCAGCGTTTCTCAGTCTGTGTCGACTCGCTGACTTGACTTGACTTGACTTTCTCAGAGTTCTAAAAGTAGTATATTGACGACGCAACAGATGTTTGTTTCTTTTATGTTACTTAGTCAATCCCGAAGGAGTTGCAGAAGTAGGAGTCTCATATAAGAAGTTTTAGTGAAAGGTTGAAAAGGTCCAACAGTTATAGAAACGAACTAGTGTATTGTAGAGGGAGACACGACAGTTCCTGAGAACGTTCCTCGTAAAGAAATTCTGCTAGACGTAACAAAAGTTTCTGATTCCATACCTTTCCCCCTTTTTGTGTATACCATACCGTCCTTTTGTCCCCCTTATCACGGAAGGTTCGTTCTGTTTCAACAGCCATTACACCGTGTCGGGAGCTCATTAGGGACCACCCTGCAGCGACCACCGGGTCACCAATTCTGCAGTAGGGGGTGACGTGCCCCACGTCAAACCTAGGGACTAGTCTCTCGATTCCAGGGTGGACGGAGTACCGGTTTGATGGTCTTGTGTTGTGTCTTTATTATAACATTGTTTAAGTCATTTCTGAAAATTTTTTTTTTCCGGGGGGTTTTCATTAGGGACCATACTGTACCATTACTTTAACTCGTCTTGGGACATCCCGGAACGGACTCTGTCTGGGGGAACAGAAGATGGAAAACAAGAATCTTTTCAAAATCACAGGATCCGGACAGGGTTCAAGACTTCTCACTTGAATTAGTCTCTTCACTCTTTTACATCTTTCTTTCCTTTTGTCAGTTCGTTTGTTTTATCATTATCAAATCAGTAACTGTATCATTTTCTGGAAATCAAGGAGGAGTTTTTGATGTCTACTATAAGACTCGGGATTAACTAGACAAAACCAAAGGGATTACCGAGTCTACCATTTCTTAGACCGACGTTACACCCTCTGGACCCAAACTAGGGACCCAACCCTTCTAGGGGACCTCCTTCCGTACCGTTGAGTGAGGTCATAAGAACGGACCTCTTAGGTGTACCCGTCTCCTCCGACCACCCGATGTCAGGTACCGCAGGGTTTTTCAGTCTATACTGACTCACTGATTCGTGTCGTGTGTGTCGTCTATAACTTTGGCGGTCGACCACCTTCTTCAATTGACATACGACGGGTGTTCGTCCATTGGGGTCTGACCAACCTTAGTCTTCCAACTGCTAGTTCTAAGGGGGTTTATCGGTGGAACTACGGAGTGGTGGTCGGTTACTTTTCCTGCATGTTCTCGACTAGTAAGTGGGACACTGAACGAGAAAGTGGAACGAAAATTTTTGGGAAAGGACTTCTCGTAATGCCAGAAGTCCAGAAAACTTGTACTCGACGGGTAAGAAGAACAAACCGAGACGTAACCCGTGGAACGGTGTTTGCGACTTTAAAGGAAGACTTGTTAGGCCACAGTAATCTAACCGAAATGACGTCCGTCCCCCAGTCTGGGTTCAAACCAAGTCAAGGTTACTCGATCCATATAGTGGAGACTCCAGAAAGGAGGTGGTTGGGTATTTAAGTCAGGTTAGTATTCTTTCGTAGCCTACTTAGCTTTACTCCCGGTAAGATGTTTCCTAGACTGATCATGCGGAGTCCTGACAACAACAACAACAACAAGTCATTGATTCAGCACAGACTGACAAACGTTGGGTACCTGTCGTCGTGCAGTCCGACGAGACAGGAAGTGATAGAGGGCCTGAAACGAGTGTAAGTGCAGGTAACTCAACCACTACGGTAGGTTGGTGGAGTAGGAGACGGTGGGCGAAGAACAAAACAGAAGTTAGAAAGGGTCGTAGTCCCAGCAAAGGTTACTCAACCGAGTAGCGTAGTCCACCGGTTTTGTAACCTCAAAGTCGTAGTCGTAGTCAGGAAAGTTACTTATAAGTCCCAACTAAAGGAAATCCTAACTGATCAAACTAGGTCTGATAGTTTCATTACTTTTTTTGGGTGGTTTGAAGGGGTTTTGGGGTTTACTGTCTGACTACTAGTCCCCGGATTCCTCTGTACCACTAATTTGTGTTACACCTTAGGACGTTGTCTTGTTTCCGGGATTGACGACACGTGTGGTCACAAGTGTCGTCACAATAAGTGTTATCGGCTTTCCACTTACTTTCTTGAGGGTTCAGAGGTACCCACCTACTTATGTACTGGTTTCGTACCATCTAGGTATGGTACCTTATAATAAGTCGGAATTTTTCTTACCCCTAAGACTGTGTAAGACGTTGTGCCCAAGTTAGGAACCAGGCCCTCTTAGGGTGTACGACACCCCGTCGATTCGGGAGCACGGTGGTGAGGGCTCGGACGCGAGACCTGAGACTCTCGTCGTTGTTCTCTTCGGAGGAGTCACTCTTCGGACGTGTGACGTCGATTTCTCATCGGGGGTGAACGGCGTTCATCTCTTACGGACGTGTGTCGTTGTTTCCGGGTCGTGTCCGTCTTTATTTCACGTGTAAAATTTTCCTCGGGACACGGTAATTGCTAGCAAGGGGTACGGGGGAGGGAGTCGGAGACCGTTAGCACCTAAACGAAAGACAGAGACACCTAAACGGACAAGACCTGTAAAGTTTATTTACCCTAGTATGTCGTACACCGGAAAACATAGACTGAAGAAATTGAGGCGTATTACAAAGACTCCAAGTAGGCGCCACATATATGGACATATATGATATATATGGACATAAATGTACGTATGTATACATAGTATAAACATAACTAGTCATACGTATCATAAATATATAACTATGAATTCTTTCATCGTGTTATTTAGGAAATTTACAAGACTTTAGGTAAACAGAAAAATAAAAAGTTTTACGCAGTAAGGGATAATACTGACCTATTATAAGGTAACATACCTATCTGGTGCCAAAGAAATAGGTAAGTGACTAACTACCGGTAAACACATCAAAGATGAAAACCAGGTAAAACTTATTACGACGTCACTTGTAAGTGTATGTTCAAAAATACTCCTGTATCTAAAAGTTAAGAGAAGTGGATCCTCATTTTTAAAGACCCAGTATACCATTGAGATTCAAATTGAAAAATTTCTGGACGGACTAACTCAGGGCTTCACCGACGTATTAAAACGTAAGAGAAGTCGTCACACTCCCGAAGGGGTCGCCCCGTCACCATATCTTAGGTGGACGTCACGTTCTCTGTGACTTCTGCACCCAAGTGAGGACCCAGTCCTTCTAGGGGACCTCCTCCTGTACCGTTGGGTGAGGTCATGAGAACGGACCTCCTAGGGTACCTGTCTCCTCGGACAGCCCAATATCAGGTCTCCCAGTGGTTCTCAACCTGTGCTGACTCACTGAGTCGTGCGTACGTACTTGTGCGTGGTCGTCACATACGACCAAGGTTATATCGATGTGGGACCAATTGTGACGAATAACACACGGAAAAAGATAATATCGGTAGGATCACTCACACCAAAACTAAACGTAAATTAAATAGATTACTGATCACTACACCGCGTACAAAAGTGCACGAATAGCCGGTAAACATGTAGAAGAAACCTCTCTGCAGATAAGTCTAGGAAATTGACAAAACGAAATTATCTGCAAAAATCTCGTCAAAATTCTAGTGTCGTTTTGACTTTCCTTCCACGTCTCTGAAGGGAATGTAGAGGGCGGGATGATTACATGGTGGGGGGGGTCAATGGTTGCGGGGGGTAGTCTCACCACGTAGACAATATTAATTACTTAGATGCAACTGGGTATTAGTCAGTCTCAGGTAGCAAAATTTAATCTTAAGTGAGAACCACAACATGTAAGACACCCAAACCTGTTTACATATTACTACGTTCCCATTACTCCGTCTGAGAAGTAATATCATAGTATGTCTCATCAAAGTGACGGAATTTTTAGGGGACACAAAGCGGATAAGTAGAGAGGGAGGGGAATTGGAAGCGGGTAAAAAGTGAACCCAATAAACGGAAAAATAACACTACCACCACTACCACATCAGGGACTCATCACAGACTGAGAACGCTGGGGTACCTGACATCAGACGGTCCGAGAAGACAACACGCTAAAGGGTCCGTTCTCATGACCTTACCCAACGGTGAAGGAAGAGGAGAAAGAAAAAAAAAAAAACCATCTGAACATTGTCAAGAAATACACCGAACCACTGGTCAGGGAACGGTCAATACACTGACCGTTTACAACAGAGACAAAACACCCGTGCGCGCCCAATAACACATGTGTATCCAAAAGTACAGGAGACCCGTTTACGGGTCCTGACCCTAACGACAGTACATATTCACAGACAAATTGAAATATTTTTTTTGGGGACGGTTGAGTAAAAGGTCTCACCGACATGGTAAAACGTAGTGGTACTCGTTACATATTCTCAAGGTCAACGAGATATAGGAACAGTTATAAACCATAACAGTAAAAGGGGGGGTTTTTTTAGTAGGAGTCCCCAAGAAATTTCGAACTAGTATCAGTATGAAATATTCTACCGAAGTGTATAAACCTTCGACTCCGTCCCCGGTCTCCTCGGAACACCCTCCTTGACACTACCAAGTACGGTACCTTTCGTCCCTACTCCCTTCCCCTTCTAAGTTCCCACCAAGTCCCCCAGATCCCACACCCCGACCTTCACCTATCCGTCCTCTCCTTTCACCTTCCTCCGATCTAGGACTCACTCTTCCCGTCCCTCATTCTCCGACCCTCCTTGACTGAGGGTTTGAAAGACGGGTCCTCCTAAGACCCAGAATTATTGTAACCGTCGACGATGTAACATGTCATTCAAGACATGTATACTTTGAAGTTCAATGTTTGAGTTTCTACACCTGTGCGTAGACCGAGGTCGTTCCTTAGTCTTAGCCACGGTACCTACAGTCTGCCCTCACTCTAGCGTCGAACGGGAGGTAGAGGATAACGACTATCAGGAGGTCGAAGTGGTGTAGAGTGGAGGAGAGGGAGGAGGTCAGCCGATGAGAAGGACTGACAAGTAAACTACGGTCGGGGACATACGGTCGATAACATGACATGATGACATGAAAAGTTCCATGACACGACATCCTGAACTTTACAACATAAAACACACAAACGAAAAATACACGTTAAACACACTTTTCATAACGATGACATACTTATCATGTTTTTCGGTTAACATAATCAACTCACGAAGCTACTTGAAACAACCTGAATTACTTACTTAACCTGAATTCTTGTACGAGAACCTTACTTTAAGTAAGTTATACATCCCCTTTAATGACTTAAATGGGGAACTCTTATGTACCACGTGTAATTGTATAATTTCCCAGACTGTTCAGGCCGTTATTTCTTGATACCACAATTAAATTGGGTTTGAATCTGTAATCTAACGAAAAGAGTTCGGTATTGTACGAGTAGTAGTAGAGGTTACGTATGGAGCAGATCGAACAAGTGATAGTACACAGATCTTGACCGAATTTAAGTTACCAATTTTTATAAAAAAAACCAACCCCTTCAACTCACTTATTAGAGTGTAAAGGAAGAGGTCCCCTAGAAAGGCTGGGTCCCTAACTTTGGTTCAGAGGACGAAACCGTCCGTCTAAGAAATGATGAGATACTCCATCCATGATTATATTAAAGGTAGAATGTTTGTTCCGAGTCTCTCCGGTCCACTGGGCGGATTCTGGTGTGTCAATCACCCATTTCTCGACCTTAAACCGGACTTCACACGACCGTCGGAGAGGGGATGGGACGGGCAAAGAGTTTCTACGGGGTGTGGGGGTCAGAGTGACCACTACCGTTCACACCAGAGGGGTGACTCCCGACGGGACACTGGAGGGATTCGGGAAGAGGAACGGGACTACCGACACCTGTATATGAGTCCGGCAACGGGTCTCTCGAACCGACATTGAACTCAGAGTGGGTCCGACCCCCACTACTCCTCCCACCCGTCCACTGTCGGTCCCGTCCCTCTAAACGGGTCTGTGACCACTTGTCGTCGGACCGTTGGTCACACCGGGACTCCTCTATCCCCGTCCCCCGGAAACCCTCGGACAAGTTCTCAGGTCCGTCTCCAGAGGTGATACCCGTTGTTCGTTTGTCAGAAGTGAGTGCTCGTTGACCTTCGAATAGTCCATCCCTACTACCTGGTTCGGTAGCCACCCAAACCGTCGGACCAACAAAAGAACCGACTTCTTTACCCCTGTCGTAGGGAAGTAGGACCCCCCCATCCCCCCCGCGTCAGTCGTTCTCCAGGACCCCACCGAGACACACACCTAAGTCCGTCGCTACCAAACACCCTCTCCTTCCTCCGGGGGGGGGGGGGGGGGGGGGGGGNTGCGGGGGGGGGGGGGGGCGTAGTCCGTCCCAGACCCAATTCGGTTGTAGAGAGAGGTGTCCTGACGTGGAAGAAGTGCTCTTTCCTTTAGTACTCCAGTCAGACTCCTCCTTCCCTTCTTCTCGACCCGTGAAAGATATACGAAACGTTAAACTGATGCGAGTTACGAATTACCCCCTTAGCACACGAGTCAACCACCTACGTACGTCTCTACCCTTCCGACGACTCTTCAGGGTAGACCAGGACAACGGTGTAGAGATCCGACTGCCCGAACCCGAAAGAGGCTTTCCACCGTCCCTCGGTATCTCTCACACACTCGTCCCCGCTACACCTAGTTTTGAAGGGGGACTCCGGGTCACTCTTGTCCGACCCTGGGGTCCCCCGTCTCAGATCTCGGTCGAGACCCGTCACCCCAACTGTAGTTCCAATCTCCCACTTCTCCACCGGGGTCCGACGACGTCCAAGGACCACACTCACTCTGCCCGTACCTCCCCGATAGGATGTCGTAGTGAGTCGGGTACCTTGGTAATAGGTCTAAGGCCTGGGTACTTGAAACTGGACACTTTGGGTTCAACCGACCCCAAACTGACGTCTCACTAGTCCCGGTTCCAGGGTTAACACACCCACGTCCTGTAGGTAATAACTACCCGTCTTAAAGGTGGTCATTCGGGGTGGCAGAACCGCTCCTGTCAAGTGTCCCAGTGGGACTGGTAGTACTAGTCTAATGACTACCCCTTTGACTCCGAGTGTGTCTCCTCCGACTGGAGTCTCGGGACCCATCTACCCATCCCGGGGTTTCTCAAACTCCGATTGTAAAACACGTAGAGTTCGAAGAACGAAGAGTGTGTCTGGATGACTCGTCTTTCCCCCTTTTCCCCTTCTCCCTGAATGAGCTCCGGTGTATCTTTGGGTTTGGGTCTGATAAGAGACTTCCCTGGGTCGCCACTTCAAGGTCTATGGGGGGAGAAGGTCAAGGATCGGTAGTATACTGGGTCTCCGAAGATAGGGGAAGACTCCGTAGGGATTGTTGAAGTCCTAGAGACCGAGTAGTTCCTATCAGACATGTTCCACTGACGAGTCGTACAAGGTCACTGCCATGTCATAGTGGTCCGTTCCCGTAACCTCATCTGTGAACTGGGGTGGTAGATCCGTCACACATACCGGAAACGACAAAACGTTTTACGGAAAGTAAATGGGGAACCTCTTTGGACTTATAATCTGAAACAGAGACCGTGGAACTCCCTTGACGTTGGGGGTAATACCTCCGTCTCTCCCTTTCACACTCCTACTCCCAGAACGGTTGTCACACTACTACAGGTCGTTTAGCATCTAAGTGAGTCTCAGAGACTTACGAGTCACACTCTACTGGAACGGAATTCGTGAGAGAAAAGACAGTTGGGGTAGACGGACCACTCGAGAATAAACACGAAGTTTCGGGTCGTGGATCGTGGGTACGGGGGAGGAGGTCCTTCAGGAAGGAAGAGGAACCGAATGAAAGGGTTGAGGTCAAAGGAGATCGAAAAAAAAAAAAAATTGTAAAATTTTTGTTCTTTAACTAAAAGACCGACGAGACCCAGAACCAACGACACCTCCAAGGAGGTCAAAACCACTCGTCCCCGATGAGAGATCAACACTATACACACGAAGAGTAACGCCACCGAAGAGAACCCTCGTACCCGAGTGTCCACGCACCCGAAGTCACCGACACCACATACTCGAGTCATCAACGGAGTGCCGTACACCCTAGAAGGGTCTGGTCCCTGGTTTGGACACAGAGGGCGTAACCGTCCACCTAAGAATTAGTGACCTGGAGGTCCCTTCAGGGACCCCAGGACAGAAATGGAACCGAAACAGGGATCCCTCTATTTCCACAGAGATACACACTCCCAACCCGGGTCCCGACTACCAAGTCGTAGGAAGTAACATCTCACTCGTAGACACTTTCCCTCTCCAATCTCTGTTCGGGTGGGAGTGAGTAGAGGGTCTGGAAGAGTAACAAAGGGAGGGGTATGGTCCGAGAAGATAGCGATGGTCCTGGACCGGGGAGTCGAACAGGGAGAACTGATATGGTCGACGGGACTACACTTCCACGGGATACTCGAGTAACCGTCGTACGGACTCGACTTCCATACGGGCCCCGGGACCCCGTTCGCACCCTTTTTTATCTTCCCTACAGGGAACGACATAAAAATACTCCACTGATAACGTTAATAAAGATAAAATGTCCACTTCTTTGACTTAAAGTCTCTCCAACTCTGTGAATAAACACTAGTGTGTCGATCCTGTACTCTCTCTGTTAAGTTTGAGACCCAACACCCTTTCTACTCTACTCTATTACGTCCATTTCCCGAATCGTGTCCCGGACACTGTACCGTTCATGAATCCTTGTAACGCGACTCATGTGCGACTCAAAGAAGTCCGTACAGGTAGAGAAATGTTGGGATACCTGACATTCGGGCGGTCCGAGGAGACATGTACCCCTAAAAGGTCCGTTCTTATGATCTTCACCCAACGACACAGGAGGAGGTCCCCTAGAAGGGTTGGGTCCCTAACTTGGACGCAGAGAATACAGAGGTCGTGGCCGTCCGTTCAAGAAATGGTGAACGCGGTGGACCCTTCGGGTGAGTCCTTGTAATCAAGAAGAAAAAGTATCATCTTCGGTAATTTCTGTCTAAGAAGAGTCGTCCTACAAACTGTGATCAAACACTGAGACCTCCCCTGAACACCCCACTGTCTCTTATCCCTAATAAAATAGTGTTCCTGTCTTCGGAGTAAGTTCTCCCTGTCTTTCACGACACGAAGTCTTAGGGGGAGGTAATAAGTCGAAGAGGGTCCTGCTCAGAAGTCAGAGTCCGTCGGACAAGAGAACTCCATCACTTCCCTTTGTGGTCGACGGGGTCTAAAGGAGGGTAGTCGAGACGTTGTTCGTCTTTGCTCCAAGGAGGTGGGGTTGACAAATCTTTGAGAGGGCTCCGTCGGAGACTAACCGGTAGACCTCAGTGTACTAGTAGGCTCTCCGTTAGCGGTAACGGTCCACTTACCTTTAGGGACTAACCGGAGTGACCCCAGTACACTGACGGAGACTTCGGTCTTGCCCGCAATTGACCGTGGGTCCGGTATCTCCTCCTCTGACCTCAACGGACCTCAGGGGAGGTCCCTAGTATCCTCCTTCTCTCAGAACCACTTCCCATGAGTCTCCAAGGGTCCTTCCACCCCCGACTACCACTTTGGTGTGCCTCGGGGTCTTTTGGACCATTCCCTACCTAAAGGACAGAGATCCTGTTGGGGAAGGCAGTCTCCTAGCGGGTCCAGAAGAGGCTCCTACCCCTACCGGTGTACTGGAACCTGTTGAAGGACCTGTACAAAAGACACTACTCACTTTACCGGGGGGCACTGGAGTTTCGGATGATGCGAAAATTTTAAATACCACACACGCGTCTGGGGTCCCACCCCTTCACCCTTGCTTGGGTCCAGAACCCAGTCCCTGACGTACCGGTAGCGCATACGGAGTGGTTCCCGAGACTCCGGGACGGACCGGGACGGGAAGTGGGGTGGAACCACGGAGGGGGAGGTGAGATAGGGAAACGATTAAGGTAGGTCGATGTGACCGGACCGACAGAGGGGTTGTGTAGTTTGGAAAAGACGGAGACCCGGAAACGGAGACGACACGGAAAACAGATCTTATGGAAAGGCGATCAAGGAAGAATGGAACTATAAAGCCAGGTTTCAGTAGGGACGGAGTGAGGGGTACGGTGTACGTTAAAGAGAGGATCGTACCTCGTCACGACGAATTGAAGAACAAGTAAGTAGACAAGTGTAGAACAACTAAAAGAGAGACTTCTCTGGGTTCTCGTCACTGTCACAAACCAAACGGTAGACAGAGACCGTGTATCATCCATAAGTCCTTTATGAACACCTTACTTACTTACTTTTGAATGGTGTCACGGACCGTGTTTCATCCGTGAGTTATTTATGAATAACTTTCTCCCTTACATACTTTTGTTAATAGTGAGCGAACTGTGCATCATCACAATCGGAGAATCAACACAGGTCGAGAAACGCTGGGGTACCTGACGTCGAACGGTCTGAGGAGACAGGTACCCTACGAGGTCCGTTCTTATGACCTCACCCATCGATAAGAGAGGTCCTCTATAAGGGGTGGACCCCTAACTTGGACTCAGAGGACGTAACGTCCTTCTAAGAAATGGTAGACCCGGGGGTCTCTAACTGTGTATCATTCACGAGTAATTATGAACTCACTCACTTACTGGAGGATCGTCAATGGATGGGTTAAGGTTTCGTTCTAGACCGACAATCGGGTCCCAGAACCCAAGGGAGGTCACGGAGTCAAAGAAGGAAACAGTGTACCCCCGTTCTACATAAGTGGTGACCGGGTCGGACGGACCAGGGACAACAGACCAGTGGGGGTACAGGGGTGAACAGGACGAAACGTCTGAAATTGTTACTACTGATGTAGACACGCACCCTGGACCTCGTCTGCCACTGATTCGACTGAGCCCCCCTCGACTCGTGACTCCTCCACTCGGACTATACACTCTTCCACGACCTACTTCGGCTACCCCTGGTGCTGCCTGCCGACAGGGACCTTCTGAAGGTCTTGTACTAGGAAGCCCGTGGTCTGAAGGAGTCCACTATGAGGAGAGGTGGGACGTGTTAGGTAAGGGTACATACTTTCCTCGCGAGTACCTAATCTAGGTGTCTGAGACTTTAAAGGAGGCAAAAAAGTAAACACTGGAACCCCTTGAAAGGACTGGAGGGACCGGAGTCCGACACAGAAAACTTACCCCGATTAATCTCTGGGACCCCTGTGGAGAACACCCACCTGTGTCGAGAAACCCACTCATCTTGTACCAACCTTGAAGTCGGGAGTGAACGGACTTGTAAAACGTCACTTGTCTGACCTGTTGACATGAACCGTTGGGATCCCTCTTAGTCGCGAGATCCCTCCTAACAACAAGTCAGCGAACTAGCACAGGCTGAGAAAACGCTGGGGTACCTGACGTCAGACGGTCAGGTTCCCTAAAAGGGCCGTTCTTAGGACCTCACCCAACGGTAAAGGAAGAGGTCCCCTAGGTCGTATCTAATTTACTCAATTATTTCCCCCACCCACCCTTATGTACCCTCTACAAAAATATAGAGGGCACTCGAACCTTACCAAAAATGTAAAAATTTACCAACCCCCCTTTTTTGTATGAGGTGTTGTGTACTTTCACTATATTTTGAGTCTAAAGGTACAGGCAACGANAACCGTTGGACTCCCTCTTAGTCGCGAGATCCCTCCTAACAACAAGTCAGCGAACTAACACAGGCTGAGAAAACGCTGGGGTACCTGACGTCAGACGGTCAGGTTCCCTAAAAGGGCCGTTCTTAGGACCTCACCCAACGGTAAAGGAAGAGTTCCCCTAGGTCGTATCTAATTTACTCAATTATTTCCCCCACCCACCCTTATGTACCCTCTACAAAAATATAGAGGGCACTCGAACCTTACCAAAAATGTAAAAATTTACCAACCCCCCTTTTTTTGTATGAGGTGTTGTGTACTTTCACTATATTTTGAGTCTAAAGATACAGGCAACGACCAAAATAACCGTATGTCGGTACGGATAAACACAAGTGTCACAGGTGTCGACGAAAACTCGAAATTCCACTGTAACTCAGTAACACGTTTCAACATTTATAGTTAGTAAACCGGGTACCGTCTTTTTTCAAACTGACTGGAACTCGATCATGTACCTTTCTTAAATCTCGTCAAGGAACGTGTGTCATCCACGAGTTATTGACACACGACAACAATGACAACACCGAAAGTACGGGTCTCCTGGAGGAAGGAGATGGGGCCTATTCGTTCCGACCAGAGGACCGGTGACTCTGTACTTATTACTGTGGTGCTACTCAGGGAACGGTGACTGACTCATGGACTACACACAGGACGAGACACATAAACGGAGAAAAATCGGGAGTAATGACAGACTCGGTGGTTCGAAGGGATCTTCGAGTCTACAATTTCTTAGACGGACGTTACGTCCTCTGGACCCAACCTAGGAACCCACCCCTTCTATGGGACCTCTTCCCCTACCAATGGGTGAGGTCATAAGAACGGATCTCTTAGGGTACCGGCCCCCTCGGACCCGCCGATGTTGGGTACCCCAGCGTTTCTTAACCTTTACTGACTCGCTGCTTGTGAAAGGTAAGAAAGGTAAGAAAGTTGTGAAAGGTGAGCAATGTCAAGTCAATTTCTCCCTATCGACAATGGGAATAAAACAACAAGTCAGAGAGTCAACACAGACTGAGAGACGCTGAGGTACCTGACGTCGTGCGGTCCGAAGGGACATTAAGTGGTAGAGGACCTCCAACGGGTCTGAGTATAGGTAACTCGGACACTACGGTAGGTTGGTAGAGCAGGAAACAGAAGGAGAAGAGGAGGACGGAAGTAGAAAGGGTCGTTGTCCCAGAAAAGGTCACTCAGTCGAGAAGCGTAGTTCACCGGTTTCAAAACCTCGAAGTCAAAGTCGTAGTCAGGAAGGTTACTTATAAGTCCTGACTAAAGGAAATCCTACCTGACCAAACTAGAGGGACCATAAGTTCCCTGAGAAGTTCTCAGGAGGTTATGGTGTCAAGTTTTCGTAGTTAAGAAGTCCCGAGTCGAAAGAAATACCAGGTCGACAGGGTAGGATCTGATGGTCGTTTTGGTATCGAAACTGATATGTCTGGAAAGAGTCGTTTCGTTGCAGAGACGAAAAATTATACGACAGGTCCAAACAGTATCGAAGGGAAGTTTCATCGTACACAGAAAATTAAAGTACCGACTACAGTGACACACGTCACTAAAAACTCGGGTTCTTTTATTTCAGATAGTGACAAAGGAACCGTAAGATAAACGGTACTTCACTACCCTGGTCTCCGTACTAGAATCAAAAAACTCACAACCCAAAATTCGGTCGAAAAAGGTGAGAGGAGAAAGTAACTCTCCGAGAAATCAAGGAGAAACGAAAGTCCGTATTCTCAACACAGTAGACTTATAGACTCCAATAACTATAAAGAGGGCCGTTAGAACTAAGGTCGAACACGAAATAGGTCGAGCCGTAAAACGTACTGTATGAGATGTGTATTCAATTTTATTCGTCCCACTGTTATATGTCGGAACTACATGAGGAAAGAGTTAAACCTTGATCAGGTAACAAGGTACAGACCAAGACAATGAAGAACTGGACGTATGTCTAAAGAGTCCTCCGTCCATTCCCCCAGACCATAAGGACAGAGATTCTTAAAAGGTCAAACAACACTAGGTGTGTCAGTTTCCGAAATCTCATCGGTTACTTCGTCTTCGTCCACAAAAAGACCTTGAGAGAACGAAAAAGATACTAGGTCGCTTACAACCGTTAAACTAAAGGCCAAGGAGACGGAAAAGAATTAGGTCGAACATGAAGACTTTCAAGAGCCAAGTGCATGATAACTTCGGACCGAACCTCTTAAAACTTGTACTGAAACGATCGTACACTTTACTCACGTTAATACACCATCAGACTTGTAAGAAACCGTAACGGGAAGAAACCCTTGCTTTACTTTTGACTGGAGAAGGTCAGGAAACTGGTGACGGTTCAGAAGGTTTAAACGACCGTATAACTCACACCGAGAAAATCCTAAATTTCATCGAGTCGACCTTATGTAGTGGAGGTGATCGAAACAAGTGTCACTACGAAGGATTTCGGTCGAACTGAAACGTGAGGTCCTATAGATCGAGATCCACTCACTAGTGTGGTAGCACCAATAGGTCCAGTGATTCTAGAAAAGACATATCAAGAAGACACAAAAGAACGGTGGAGAAGAATTATAGAAGACGAAGATAATCCGGGTATGGTAAAGACAGGAAATAACACGGGTAGAAACGTACTTTACAAGGGAACCAAAGAGGTTAAAAGAATTTCTCTGGAGATCAGAAAGGGTAAGATAACAAAAGGAGAAAAAGAAAGGTAACAAGTGAATCCTTCCGAAAGAGTAGAGAGGAAAGAAAGAACCTTGAGACGTATATCATATCTACCTAAATAGAAAGGAAAAGAGGAAACGGAAAACGAAGACATGAAAAGAGTCGATAAACATTCCGGAGGAGTCTGTCGGTAAAACGGAAAAACGTAAAGAAAAAGGACCCCTACCAAAACTAGTGACAGAGTGTATGTCACAATACTTGGAGGTAGGTATCAAAGTCCAAGAGACAGATAGTCTAGATTAGGGAACTTAGACAAACAGTGAAGGTGGTATATTAGTATCCCCTAAACTAAATCCAGTATGTACTTACCGGATCACCAAAAGTGAAGAAAGAAGTTAAAATCAGACTTAAAACAATATTCGTCAAGTACTAGACTCGGTGTCAGTCGAGGACCAGAACAAAAAACGACTGACATATCTCGAAAAGGTAGAAACCGACGTTTCTTATATTATTTAGACTAAAACATAACTGGTAGACCACTACAGGTACACATCTCGACAGAGAACACAACAACCTTCTCCCACAAACGATACTGGTCACGCAAGAGAACCGTTTTGAGACAATCGGAAACGGGACGAAGTAAGACATGTTCCGGCTTGAACGGACAATGAGGTCCACAGAGAACTGAGGGATGAAAACGTAAGGTCAGGGGATACTACTTTTCCTGTAGAAAAAAACCACAATCAAGATCTTCTAGAACATACAGAAGTATCTTGACAAGTTGAAATCGAAGAAGTCCGAACCTAATGACACTGTAACCCCGTATGAACCCCGTATCCGAACCTAATGACACTACAACTTACCAAACGGAACCTTTGTTTGACTCTAGTAAGACAGTAAAAACTCTAACGTAGGTTCATGACGTAAAACCTGTGGGTCCTGTAGGGGTCCCCACCTTGTACTGAGTTCAGGGGGAAAGGGGGGAGTTAGGGACTTAAAGAGTTCCTCTGATTTCGAAGTGGAGGAGCAGCTAAGTAGTCTTGACGGTCTCCTCCGGAGTGACTCCGACCGTGTCACGAAATATCAGTGCTTCGGGGACGGTAAGACGGTAACGTAGCGACACTGGTACTCCTGACGAGGAAAAAAAAAAAAAACTCCCTAAGAACGTGTGTCACTATCTATATCACCAGTAACCTTAATTTAAGAGGGTAAGGGTAGGTAAAATCAAGTGACTAAAGAGTTTACAGTCACAAGTGAGAACGGTAGAGGACAAACTGGTGAAAGTTGAACTAATTACCCGAAGGGACCACAGAGTCTACCATTTCTTAGGTAGACGTCACACCCTCTGGACCCAAGCTAGGGACCCAACCCTTCTAGGGGACCTCCTCCCTACTGTTGGGTGAGGTCATAAGACCGGACCTCTTAGGGGTGCCTGACCACCGATGTCAGGCACCCCAACGTTTCTTAACCGGTGCTGACTCGCTGATTCGGGTCGTGTCGTGTGCACCTAGATTGTAAGGTACAAGGAAAGGTTATAACAAGGAATGTCGTAGACTGAAAGTGGAGGTCTGACCCGTAACAATGGCGAAACCGAGGCAGGGAAGTAAGAAAGACCTCGATAAAGAGGTGAAAGAAGGTCATCGTGTAACCCGTGGATGGCTGGACCCCTCAAGTAGAAAGTCACAGGATAGAAAAACGGAAAAGTATGACAAGTACCCCAAGAGTTCCTTTCTTACGACTTCACCAAACGGTAAAGGAACAAGTCACCTGGAGTAAAACAGTTTTGAGAGGTGGTACTGGGTGGATAGAACCCACCGGGACGTGTTCCGTACCGAGTATCAAAGTAACTCAACCTGTTCCGACACTAGGTACACTAGTCAAACCAATCAAAAGACATTAACACCAAAAGTAAGACAGACGGGAGACTACCTACTCCTACTCCAAACACCTTTGAAGGATCACCCTCCCTGACCGACACCTCTTTTGATCCAGAACGAGACCACCCACCCCGGTGTGAGTTATTGAGAAATTAGGTTAAAAGACGACTACCCACCCCGACACAAGGGAGGGACATCAAACCGGACTCCAGTTTGATACCGTCCCTGTTACTGACGATGTGAGTGGACCATCCATTACTCAGGAAAAATCCTCCAACGGTAATAGGAGTAAAATATCCCTTCATTTGACTCCGGGTCTCTCCATCGGAATCTCAGACCCCGTCTCGGTCCTACATTAGTGACTAGGTTTTACTACACGAGAATTGGGGACATCCCCGGTCCTTCTGGTACCGGATCCCAAATAACTTCCCCGGTAGAGGTGGGGTGGGGTGGGACGGGGGCGGTACCGAGGAACGGACGGAACCCCTGAGCACCACCCTCACAACCCCTCCCCCTACTTCCCTCCGACGAGAGACGGACGACTGTCTGAGGAAGGAGAAACGTGGGTCGTGGAAGGTGTAGGCGTAGACTCCCGTGGTTACTCCTCGTCGACCCGGTCTCCTGCGACCCCACTGGGGAGTAGGACGACACTTTAGACGAAAGGGACCCGACACCCTTATTTGTGTACAGTGACTCAGTGTCGACGGACCTTTTACACAAAGGGGGGATTTGGCCCCTCTAGTCTCCCTCCGTCGGACCCTAGCGTGGAGACAGGAGTGACACACTAAGACCGAACCGACGTGCGAGACACCCGGTAGTAGAAGGGTAAACATGTTCCTTTCCCGACTGAGACCTGTAGAGAGGCGACACTCCCGACCTTCACTGAGTGGACCACCCGTCTCCTCTACTCCGGGGACGACAGGGCGGGGTCCCGTAGGGGTCCCCACCTTGTACTGAGTTCAGGGGGAAAGCGGGGAGTTAGGGACTTAAAGAGTTCCTCTGATTTCGAAGTGGAGGAGCAGCTAAGTAGTCTTGACGGTCTCCTCCGGAGACCCGTCCTTACAGCGAGGGACTCCGACCGTGTCACGAAATATCAGTGCTTCGTGGACGGTGACACGGTAACGTAGCGACACCGTAGGGGCGCCCCGACCGTCTCTTCGTGAGGGCGAAGGAAGTCTCTGTCCCCTCACTGAACGGGTTCCGGTGTGGACTTCAGTAAACGTCCCCGTCTGAACTCGGGTCCGGGTGGAGTGAGGTCTAGGGTGTGGAGATGTGGAACGTCTAAACCCTTCGGTGTGTGATAGGACGAACCCGAAGGGACCATCGAGTCGACCATTTCTTAGGTAGCCATTACGTCCTCTGGGACCAAGCTAAGGACTCAGTCCTTCTAGGGGACCTCTTCCCTACCCGACGGGTGAGGTCATAAGAACCCGAAGGGACCACCGAGTCTGTCATTTCTTAGGCGGACGTTACACCCTCTGGACCCAAGTCAGGGACCCCACCCTACTAGGGGACCTCCTCCCGTATCGTTGGGTGATCGTAAGAACGGACCTCTTAGGGGTACCTGTCTCCTCTGACCACCCGATGTCAGGTGCCCCAGCGTTTCTCAACCTATGTTGACTCGCTGATTCGTGTAGTGTCGTGTCACGAGATGAGGTGGATCTCAGTAGACCCCCGGGTAAGGTACCGAGACTAGGTAGGTTCCTCATTAGTAAGAACACTGACTTTGGTCTGAGGTCCCCGGAAGGGTCTGTGGAGGTGACACGTATTAAGATCCCACGGGGGAGGGTAGGATTAGGGGTAAATAATTCGTGGTTGACACGCGGTTTCGGATCCAAAATAAGTGTAAGACGACCAAGTAGGACTCTTTTCCCCTTAACGAGAAGAGTAAAAGACCTACTCCTTTGTCCGGGTCTCTCCAGATCACTGTGTGGTTTCCAGTGTGTCGGGGTGTTGGGTTCTAAAGGAGGACTCGGGTGAGGGTTGGTGTCGGGACCCGACGGAGAGGGAAGAATTTCGTTTCCCGGAGGATACGAAGAGGATTTCGACGGCGACTACAGTCCTTACCATGACACGGTTGGAAGGGAGCTCAGAGTAGAGGAGGTAAACGTGTTTTTGGGTCCCCCTTCCGTACTTGTCGACTGGTCCACGTCCCCCACACCTCCTTCTCTAGTTTCCGGACCGACGTCCAGGACCACGACTGTGGGGTCGGCACGCACACTGAAACCGGTATGGAGAAGAGGAGAGACTTGGACAGCAGCAGAAATAAAAGATTTAAATTAAATTAAAAAAAAAAAAACCAACGTGGAGCTCCAAACACCCTAGAATCAAGGGGCTGGTCCCTAGTTTGGACCCGGGAACCGTCACTCTCTCGTCTTAGGATTGGTGACCTGACGGTCCCTTCAGGGGACGGAGAAGAAATTTTATACGTCTTACTCGGACGGACCACCTGGCTGTGTCTTACACTTTTTTTCACTTTCATAACCAGGGACAGTCCGAGAAGGCAGGTACCCTAAGAGGCCCGTTCTTATGACCTCACCCGACGGTACGGGAAGAGGTTCCCTAGAAGGACCGGGTCTCTAACGTACGTCCGTCTAAGAACTGGTAAACTCGGTGGTCCCTTCAGGGACCCAGACGACTCTCCGCACCTTCTTTATTGCTTACACCTCCCAGATCACACTCCGGACCGCGTGTCATCCACAGGATCGGGGTAACGATGTTGACTAACAATAATAATGATGATAAAAAACTAACACGGTGTACCGTCCACCCTAGAATCACGGGGTTGGTCCCTAACTCGGACACGGGGGACGTCACCTTCACACCTCAGAATTGGTGACCTGGTAGTCCCTTCAGGAGTAATAATAGTAATTTTACTGGTCCAGTGGGGTGACCGTTAGTGTCCTGGTCTGGGTTCGTTACAAAATAATGTAAAGAGTCCAGAGACTCCCGATCACCCAACGCCGTCTTTCGTTCTCCGGGTCCGCACTTGTCGGGGGTCGTCACTCCCAGGGTCTCGGTCCCGTTTGGATCGTCATGGGTCCCCGCTTCCCACCACCCCCCACCATGAGGAGTCCCTCTCTCAGGACCTCAAGAAAGTTCAGACGACCCGGACCAAACCTACGGACATACCTGTCCTTGGAGTGGTGGCAGACCACGGTCAGGGACTGGAAGCTCCAACGGAGCGAGGTCGACTGGCTGGAACTCCAAAAGGACCTCCCCGAGACAGACAAAGAACCTCGAACCCCGACACCCCCCGAACGCTCCCTACACCGGTGTTTCCCCAGGAACAGCTGCAATAAAAGGGTCCGACACAGTGGACAGGGTCAAAGACTCGGTGGTCAGTGACTGCTACTCGAGTTTCGGGGGTCCACCCTAAAGTCGACGACGACCTGGAAGGACGGGCAGAACCCCTCGTAGGACTCTAAGGAGGTCTCAAAGACTGTCCGGAGGAGCTCCCCTGGGAGGTACCTACGTGGAAGGTCGGAACCACTGTCGAAGGAAAGGAAACTGGCTACCTCGTCCGGACCGAAACGTCTCGGGACTTTACCTCTTGCCCACTCTGGACCCCGGTGGAGTGGGTGGTCTCACGACTTAGAGGGGGTCTTTAACCCTGGGTCCAGGGTGGGTCTACGGGACCCTACCTCTTTCTAGGGTTCTCTGGGGGGATTTGAACTAGGGTGTGGGGTAGGAAGGACAGAGTCATTTCCCGAAGTGATAGAGGGGGTCGCACGTCGTCTGAAAAGGGTATTTCCAAGTCTCTCGGTCACAAAAGTCGAAACTCTCAGGTCATCAGACTCGAAGTAATGAGTCGAGACGATAGCACCCTTCGTCGGTCTCTAATATCAGTTACTCGGTCGTACAGGCACAAGGGTTTTATGCCTGTGTCTTTACACCCAAAGTGGACTAAAAGTGTCCAGTACTTTATGATAAAAAGAAAACTAAAGAAAGTGTGTAAGTTTTTGTGCTTTCAACGTGAATCGAGTACCCGGTGCGTCTTCCGTCTCCTCCTTTACTGATGGGTGAGGTCATAAGAACGGACCTCTTAGGGTACCTGACTCCTCGGACCTCCCGATGTCAGGTATCGCAGTATTTCTCAGTCTGTGCTGTCTTCACTCACTCGTACTTACGTCCGTACCCCTAAGTTTGGTCCTACTACTGGAAGAAGGGACGACTGGGAGGTGGAGGTTCAGTGACCGTTCGAGGTGGGAGTCTGTGTTGAATCCCTGAACTTATTGTCGTCCTAGATTAGAAGTAAGATCTTTGAGAGGAGGCCGTCGACACCCAGTGGAGACGGGGACGTAGGACGGTGGGGTGGAGGGTGAAAGGTCTAGCCTCTACGGTCGAAACACAGTGTATGGAGGAACTCGCCCCGGTACCCTATTCTCCTCCCTTAGACTACAAGCGACTTCGGTTCTCGTCTCGACCTCCGAAGGAGACGGTCCCGCAACCTCATTTCCTTCTCTAGAAGTATTAGGTGCAAATGACCTAGGAAGACGTCCCGTCTCCCCTGGATATCGAGTCAAGGTTCCTTCCCCTGTCCCTACCCGACCCCAGGACAGGGTGGGCATTTTGAAGGGTGTCGTTACTGACTCCCGACCCGATCGGGAGACCCGGAATATTCCTGATACGGTGTGAGTGTCGGTCGAAGACCCCCGGATCCGGTGTGGGTAGTTAGGAATATTCCTCTATATAGGGAGAGTGTCGTCGAAGAGTCCCGATCCGGGGTGGGTGACTCCGAATATTCCTTTATACGATAAACCCATCCAGTCGGTTCCAATATGGACCATGTACTTAGGGACATTTTTTTTTGTCGGACCCCTGGGTCCCTTGTTCCTGGTCCTCCCCGCCCCGGGGTCCCCTTGTCTTTGACGTTCTTACTACCCTAGAGTTCTCCGTCTCCCCCGTACGCCCTCGTTCTCAAACCCCCCGAACCGGGAACCACCCCCCCAGGGTTAGGAGTGGACACCCGTCCCGACGTAGTCGTCCAGGGGTACACCGGCGTCGCCGAAGACGACTATCTTCCACTGGTTTCGTAGATCTCTCAGTACCTGGGAGAGAAGGGGTCCCTAGTACTTCGAGGGCAGTAGGTCGTCAAAATGGTACTTCACCACCGTCGTCAAGACTCGAGACACCCCTGTGCCGACCTCAATCCGATAGGGTAAGAGGTAGTATACCAAGGGTTGGGTTGGGGAGGAGGGGCGAGGTGAGGGTCGAGAACTCGACCCTCGTAGTACCGATATCGGGTGACAGATCTAAGGGAACATTCGAGGAGGTGAGTAATCGGTACACTGTACACCGTCCACTGACATGACACGGAGTCAAAGGGGGAAATATTACCCTCCGATGAGTCCGGAAGAACACTTCCACCTTTTTAGATGACGTCCATTTTCGAATCGAGGTACGGACCGTTCCCATTAACTAGTTATCTTTACTGTTACTTTTAACCATATCCATGAGTTATTTACAAAGTCATAATTACTTACTTACGTAAATGAACCAACCGGTGACACACGAATGACCCGAAGGGTCCACCACGATCACCATTTCTTGGGCGGACGGTTACGTCCTCTGTATTCTCTGTGCCCAAGTTAGGGACCCAGTCCTTCTAGATCTCCTCTAGAAGGATCTCCTCCCGTACCTTTGGGTGAGATCATAAGAACAGACTTTTTAAGGTACCTGTCTCCTCGGGCCGTCCGATACCAGGTATCCCAACGTTTCTCAGACTGTGTTAATCTCACTGAATCACACTTACGTTCGTACACGAGCAATACAGAGCAAATCAGGAGTGTAGTTCTGAGACTTACTTGAAATCGTGAAAATACAATCGCCACTCCTGAACCTTCCTCCGTGTCTTTCTCACTCATTGAACAGGTTCTAGTGTGTCGTACAATGCACCGTCGGAACCCGACGGATTCACTGACTTCCGCATTCGAAAAGGGAGACACCCATTGACATTATCCTGGTGAATTTTTTAAGGAAACCGGACCTTAGGAAAACTTTTCATCAAACACGATGGTTGAGGAGATTGACTCTACGGTCTAGTCCGTAACTTTTGAATCCCTCGACTCGACGGGACCAAAAGACATTGTACAGGGGTTCCTCCAGTCCCTCAACGGTAAATAAACAAAATAAAGATTCAATTGAATAAATTATTAAAATAAAAACGGACACGACCCAGAAGATATGACCCGTCCGAAAAGAGATCCACGTCACTGGCCCCCGACGAGAGATGAAAACCAGGGGCCCGAAGAGCAACGGCACCGCAGAGAGTAACGTGTCGCGCCCGAGAGCTCGAACCCGAAGTCGTCAATGCCCCGAGTCATCAACGTCGAGGACCCGAGATGTCGCATCGACACCGTGTGCCCGAATCGACGAGGTGCCGTATACCCCAGAAGGGTCTGTCCCTAGCTCTGACACAGAGAACGTCGAGAGCGTGGCCGTCCGCCTAAGTAATGGTGACTCAGTGCCCCTTCAGGTCCCTCAACGGTACATTTACCGACCCCTCTCCCTCAATCTCTTTTCCGTTATCGAGGAGAACCCAGAGTGCGTTAGGGACAATAGTGTGTCAGAGTCAATGGTGGTTCGGGTTCAGACGACCGATGTCGGTGTGGACGTCGGCGGGTGAGAAGTCAATCTAAGATGGTCTGGGAGTAGCGCTAACGAGTGACTCTTCGACACCATACTTCGTGGGCACGGGGGAGGTTCATCCGGGGTCTCAGGGGGACGGGGGCGGGGATGGGGTCCGGAATGAACATTCTCTCACACATCGGGTGTACTGACACTGACTGGGACTACTCCTTCCTAGGGCCCCCGACACTGAGGTCGTTCAAGAGTCGTAGGGACCTCTCGTTTATGTCCTTTCTCTACCTATTTGTATGACCGGTCTGCAGACCATATGGTCAGTAGGTCATCACCGTGTGAGGAGGGGGGGTCGGGGGCTCGGTGTCACCAGACACGAAAAGAAAAGAAAAAATTTTTAAAATAAATAAAATTGACCTCCTATTAACACCACCGAATCAACGAGTCAGCACAGGCTGAGAAACGCTGGGGTACCTGACATCGGGTGGTCCGAGGAGACAGGTAACCTCCTATTAATGAAGTGTCATAACACTACAAAAACGGCATGTAGTTGTACTTGGCCGGTATCTATATGCACACAGGGGTAGGACTTATGACGAGGAGGGAGGGAGGGGTGGGAGAGGGAGGCCCAACAGTGTGTCGTTGTCGAATCCCACAGGACGAAGTAGGTAGTTTGAACGTGACCAGTAGATAAAATGTATACCAAAAGGTAAAAGATTCACTTGTTTGTCGAATTTTTAGTGAAGAAAAGAGTCAACAAAGTCTGGAACCCTATAAGTCTCTGTTCCTACAAGAGGGTCTCCACCATCCTTCAGAGACTATTGGAACTAGTAGAGAGTGTCGGGGACGAACGGAAGGGTTGTTGACCTTCCGTTTAGTTTCTGTCGAAACCCATCTAGTTCCACAGTGTCCATTATTTCGTCCTCGATAAGAGTTTACGAAAACTAAAAATTTTTAAACTTTTTGTAAAAACATATAAATAAACCGACGCGGTCAGAGTCAACGTCGTGCGCCCTAGACGGTAGAAACAACACTGGACTCTTGGGAAATCAACTCGGAACACCTAAGATCAAGGGACTGGTCTCTAACTTGGACCCGGAGGACGTAACCCTCACGCCTCAGAATCGGTACCCTGGTGGTCCCTTCAGGGGTCTACCTAAACCAAAATTTACGTAAACAAAAAGTAATCGACACACTGGGGACCCCTCCCAGTCAGGGAAAGACTGGCAGTCGAAGGAATTCCCCTTTCATTTGGGATCGAGGGTCCCGGGTACCCTCCTGTCTTCTTTACATGTACCACACTTATACCCTTGACGGTCGACCATCCTTGTGTGTTCCACGAGTGACAATAATAATGATAATAGGACCCAAGTGTGGATCACTCTCCATCGGAAGATCCTCTGTCTTCCCCCTAAAACCTGGACTCGATAGATGATGTCGCCTTTTCCTTTACCTTTGGGGGAGATCATAAGAACGGATCTCTTAAGGTGCCTGTCTCCTCGGACCACCCGAGGTCAGGTACCCCAGTGTTTCTCAGCCTGTACTGACTCATTGATTGTAGACGATGTCTCCGGTGACCGGTGCACACCGACGACTCGTGAACTTGATACCGACCATCCTTAGCTCTATATGATTTTCGTATATTATGCACGGTCTAATATTCCTGAATCCCGATTAATGTACAACTTATATGACCGAATTTATTTTTTATACTAATTGTAATTGAGATGAAGAAAGTGGAGAAAATTATTTCGATGATTTTACTGTATTTTAATGTCACATACCGAATGTAATACGAAGACGACACGTGGGGTCTTGAATCTTTGGTACGGGTTAAGGAGGAAAGACACCGAAAGTGTTCCAAAGGAGTTGAAGGACGTAAATCTTACACCGTTATTTACAAGAAAAGTGACAAATAAATCTCAATCGGGGACCCCCACTGATCCACCTAAACAAGCACAGGATCCTCGAGTCAACCCACATCTTTCACGTAAGACCGATTTGGGATTACCTGACTCTCGTCGACGGACCCCCCGTGACACAATTCTTTCTAAGACTTCGACGTAAAGTGGTAGTGACTGAGTCACTCCAACGTCGGGACGGACTCGCTCCACTCCCCTTCCCCGGACAGTCTAGGGACCGTCCTGACGAGACCACCGGTGCACATATCTCTCTCGACTCCAGGTCATTGAACGGGTTCCATCGTATCACTCAGGTACCTCCTCCGTCTTAAATTGAGAGAATTGAGTACATCGCGTCGACTCGGGTCCGAGGATTTCAGTTTTGGACGGATCCCACCCCATCTGGTCCTTTCTTCCACTTCCCGTCCCACCTTCCGCACCGACACAGGAATGAGAGAACTCTACCGTGGCACCTTGGTGAGTCCCTGGGGAAGTGTCCAGTCGACCAGGTGGACACAGACGTGCTTGGTCAGGTCAGCACCTCCGTCACCACCCCCGTCGGAAGACCGGAGTCAGTACCGAAGGTCCCCACTCCCGACTGGACCACTACCCTTCCTCCTTTCTCTCAGTACACACCAGGTGAAGGGTGGAAGCGAAGTAAGTACGTCAAGTACCACGGAGGAGGAAACTCTTCAGGAGGTCCAACCTGTCTCGTTGTCCTAACTTTAGCTGAACAAAGAACTCGTGGATGATACACAACCGTGAATTTCGTGTAAGTAAGTGACTGAGTAGGGGGTTTTGGGGGAGGGTTCCTAAGAAGGAAAAGGAAAATAAGAATAATACACATGGTAATGATGTTTATAATCTTTCGGGGAAAATATGTATGTACATGACTTCAAATCTCGAAGGGACCACCGAGTCAACCATTTCTTAGGTGGACGTTACGTACCTCTGGACCCAAGTTAGGGACCTATCCCATCTAGGGGACCTCTTCCTTTACCGTTGGGTGAGGTCATAAGAACGGATCTTTTTAGGGTACCTGTCTCCTTGGACCACCCGATGTCAGGTACCCCAACGTTTCTCAGCCTGTGCTGACTCGTTGATTTGATGGTGGTAAATTCAAATTCTTGGTTCGAACACAGTGAGTCTGTACAGACCGAGAAACGCTGAGGTACCTACCATCGAGGAGACAGAGTACCTCAACCTACCTTAAGTCGTTAACCTACCTTAAGTCATAAGGTCCGTTCTTATGACGTCGCTCATCGGTCAGGTAAGAGGTCCCCTAGAAGGGCTGGGTCCCTAGCTTGGGTCCGGAGGACGTAACGTCCGTCTAAGAAATGGTAGACTCGGTGGTCTCTTCAGGTTTAAATACATTTCTAATTTAAATCATTGGTAGAGAAAGGGTCCTCCCTACACCTCTACCGTTTTATTATTCACTTACTTACTTTATCGTCCATGTGTCACCCACAGTATTTTACAACGGTACCAAAGAAATTTGTGATGTCTCTACACCGGGGTTTGTCGACGAAGGCGGTGACAACAGTGGTTCCCACCACCGATGTCTACCGTGTCGGTATTGAACTGTTCACGTACTGTTCAAGTGTGTGCAAGAGTTGTTAAAATTCGAGTCCATGGTTACCTGAAGTACTCCGTTACTGTGGTTCGACCTTTTGTCTCTTTCTTTTGTGGTCGATAAGCGTTTTACCATAATTCAGTCACTTTTTGGTCGGTTTCCCGACACGGGACGAACAAACAGGTGTGCACTGGGAAATGAGAATGGGAATTAAGACACGGGCGCGGTCTCGAGTTGGGAGGGGGCAGGGGGTGACCAGACTAAAAAGTTATAGAGTCTTCCAGAAACAATGGTTCGACAAAGATGTCCCTCCCACACAAATAGTTGGGTCAGTTATAACTGAAAGAGAACGGTCTTCTGTCTACGGTTCGTGTGGGAGACCCCTTCTTGGGTTTCTTTGAGACATCACTCACTTTAATTTGTTTAGATAATTCTTTACAAATTATTTCGTCCCACTATTTAGTTGACTCGGGCTAGTCTCGGTCTGGTGGACCCAAGTCTGACGTCAAGAGGGTGAACCGACACACTAGAACTCGTAGAGTGAATCGGAGGAACACGGACTTAACAGTAGACGGTAAACTCCAATTACTACCATTAACGGGCTCAATCGTGTCTCCAGTCGTACATACGTATACTACTTATAAGTACTTAAGTCATCACTGGATCTTACTCCTTTATAAGTGTCCGAACAAGAAAAACGATGGACCCTCTTGAGAATGAATAGGAAGTTCTGGGTCGTTCTTATAGGGAGGAGGTCCGTCGAAAGAACGGAGAAGAGGTCCTGTTTCGGGACCGTAAGTAGAGACAGAAGGTAGAAAGGATAGTAAGGGCGGAGACCGAATCGGAACGGAGAATCTTGTAGACACAGACCAAGACAGAGAGGGTATAATCCTCCAGAACCCCTAGCCCAGGTCCCGATCCAAGAAACCCTAAAAAGACCCAGGGGTCGTAGTGGACCGTGACTCTCCCACCGTGTTCCCTCCCACGTCCCACTACTCACTTCAGTATGATTCAAAATTCGAGGACTGGTGCCGAAACTTCGGAGGGGGTGGAGGAGTAGTGGGTGTAGGAAGGAGACGAGGTGTGACTGGTTCGAGACAGAGAGGAGAGGTACAGAGACGGGGCCGACACGGGGACAGTCCCTACGAGAAAAGGTTTAAGGTCGAGATAAAAGGTTACCAGTGGATGGTCACGGGGGTCTTCCAAGCAGGACGGAGAGACCTGGGGCGGTCGAGACCGAGAGGAAGACCAGGTCGGACCAAGGGTACACACAGAGTGGATCGTGCCCCACCCGTGTCTTTATCCGTGCATGGACCCTCTGGGACACCCCGGGTTTCGGGAGTGCGACCGACACGGAGCAGTTGATGTCCTCGGAACCCAAAGCCAAATCCCAGACGTGCAGTCGTCCCGCCCCGTGAGACGGGGCTCACCAAGGACAAAGGAATTCATCCACTCGGGACCCGCCCCTGATCCTGTGGTAGACCGGGGAGGGGGTGGAAGCCCGGGGGTAGACGCCCCGGTCGGCCCGGCGACGTGACACACGTCCACCTACCTGTGGGAAGGAGGTAGGTCTGGAACTGTTCAGAAAAAGGGAAAAGATGATAAAAAAACCGACCCAGAAACAACGACGCGTACCCAAAAGAGGTCAGCGCCACTCGACCCCGACGAGAAGTAAAACCGAAGAGGACAACGTCTCGTACCCGAGGTCCCGCGCGTCCGAAGGTGTGGACGTCACGTACCCGAACCATCAACATCGAGAGCCCGGAGCGCCCAAGAGTCGTACACCCTAGAAGGGTCTGGTCCCTAGCTTGGTAACAGGGGACGTTACCGTCCGTCTAAGGATAGGTGACACGGTGGTCCCTTCGGGTCTGGAACTGTCCAAAAATGACTTATGGATAACACACGATCTAGGAGTCTCCTGTGTCTCCACTGGGGTTCTGTCCGTATCCGGGACGGGAGGGTCGTGACTGTTGGACCGTTCGTTACTGCTCCTCACTCTTTACTAAGTACAGCAGTAAAATTTCACCTGTCGGATAATCCTTCCCCCTCGACCACAACGTTCTTGGGGGTCTCCTCCGGTTTGACTAGACCTCCTTCCCGATCCCTCCCCGTCCAACCTCAGCTGACCCCCTGACAACACACCTTTCTTACGAGACCCACTCCCGCCCCACTCTTGTCGTCTTCGTTTCCCGGATTCCGTCGTCCTGACTCGGACTTGTCCGTTTCCGGTGTGACATTCGTCCCGAGGTAATGGAAGGAGACATTCGTCGTTCGTTTCGTGGGTACCTTGTAAGAAGACATACGGACGGAACTGTCGTTCTGGTTTCGTCGGGTCCGACCTATGTAAAATATATAAGTAATAATAACATGGGTAAAAAAAAGGAGTAATTTTTTTATTTGTCTTGATTCTGTAGAACTCCCGTAGGGTGTGTGTCACACCCGGGGCTCCCACCCTTGGGCCGATTGCCCAGTCGATCGGGGTACACACGACCGACGGAGTGGGGAGGGGCCGTTTTGGTGAAGGAGGCTGGAAGAGTCCGTCTTTGCCGGGTCTAGGGACGCTGACTCGACGCCGGAGGGACGCTGGATAGCGGGACCATGTCGACCAGATCTATCGACGGAGGGGCGTTGGGGGTGGGGGTTAACTTCCGAGGTCCCCCTAACGAGGTCGGAGGGTGACCGGGGAGCGTGGTCCCCAACACTGCCCCCAACTCCCACGACCAGGACCTCGGGTAGTACGAGCTTGTCCCCCGCGCGAGTGAGTGAGTGAGTGACACACCGAAACGCACTCAGCGAGTCTGAGGGAAAGCCAAAGGCGTAGACACTTCACCCGTGTCCCAGTCGGGAGGAATCGGTGTACTACTCTTCGACTCTGTTGGACCGTCGTATGTCATGCCGCAAGTTGATTCTCCTTGTGCCCCTGAGAAGTCGGAGACAAGGACCGACTCCCTCTGCGCTCGAACCGGAGGAGTGAAGTAGAGAACCTAGGAGATACGGAAGGGGTCGGGCCACCTACACGAGGGTCGGAACCCCTCTCCTCGTTACGACAACCCCTGCCTGTCTTAGCTGGTTGTCTGGAAATAGTGTGTTTCAGACTGGTAGCCCCTGGAGTAAATGTACTTCGAGTCAGAGCTCTTTGTTCTGTAAAAAGTCAGAGGTCCGGTGGAGGGACTCCGGGGTGGTGATTCCCGCGGTGGGACTACTGCGACTGACGCACCCCCTACACAAGAAAGTGTCCGGTTCAGGAGGGGACTCCGACAGTGTTGTCTTAGTGGGGGTGGAGAACCACTGGTCAGAAACTTGGACACTTATCTGTGCACCGGGAGTCTCCTTGTAAGGTCTTCCCGTGGTCGTCCCTCTGTCATCCCGTCCCCCGAGATTCTCAGGACAGGTGGGCGAATTCAGTCGGGGAATGAGATCCTAGACCTTAGGAGTGACCTCCGGAGTCGACCACACTGTAAGTCACCTGGGGCACACCGCACCGAGGGGCCATCGTCACCGGTGTTCCCTCAGAGTCGGGACCCTGTGCGACCCGACACCTGCAGTCCCGACTCCTTCGGGACAGTTGATCCGAGACAGTTGAGACCCGCAGTGCACCGCAGTGCCAAGAGTCCAAGCACGAGGCAACAGAGGTAGGATCGTAAGTAAGCAAGTGAGGTGTCTGTGACCACTCGGGGGGGACGCCCGTAGTGCGACCTACGACCCTTTCTTCCGGTCTCTCTGAGACAAGAACAGGACGACCTCGAGTGATACCAGGTGCTCCTCTGACTACGGTACGTTCAGGTGTGCGGCCTCTCCGACCGTCCTCTCTCCTGTCGTCCCCTTTACAGGGCCCTCTCCTTGTTTGAACCGTCCGAACGCATCGTCTGTCCGTCTCATAGGTTTTCCACCTCTGTTGGGTGTGTAGGTAGTTGCCCACTTGCGTCTTTTCTACGCCAGGTAAGTGTGTCACCCTATAGTGGGTCGACATTTTTCCACACTTCACGTACTGACTAGGGGTTTTGAGATACGACTCACTTGCGTCGGTCTACGTCCAGAGTGGCACATGCTAAGATAAATATACTTTACAAGTCCTGTCCGTTGAGGTATCTCTGTCTTTCGTCTAATCACCAACGACCCCCGACTCCTTGCCCCTCACTGACGAGTGCCCATGATCCACTATTTTTGTAAGGGTTTGACTGACACCACTACCAACCCTGATCAGTCTTGATGACTTGACGTGTGACACCACCCACTTACGACACACATACTTAATGTAGAGTGATCTGGACAACGACCCTCTGTGACTACGACCCTTTCTGACTTCCGTCTCCCCTTGCCGTCTACTCTACCAACCTACCGTAGTGGTTGAGTCACCTGCGACTCAAACTCGTTTGAGGCCCTCTACCACTTCCCGTCCCTTCGGACCGCATGATGTCAGGTGCCCCAGTGTCTGAGTCTGTGTTGACACTGACTTGTTGTTTTCGACAAGGATTTTTCTCGGTTCCATAGTACACAGAGTCATGTCCCCCCTCTGCCCTCGACTCTTCGGCTAAGAGATGGACCGGGGAGTAGTTCTAGAAATCTTTGTTCCTTTTTAGTACTGAGAGATTCGTTCTCCGACTATGTTCCACCCTGACTCCTCGAATTCCTAGGGTGGACTGGACCAACCCTCGCTGGCCACTTTTGAGCCCCGTAATACCTCGTTTGTGAAATGTCGAGTTTCGACAATTGGACCTACTGGGTAGCGACAATCTGTTCTACATTTTGTTCTCCACTCGAAAAGAGAACCCTCTACTCATTGTTACGATTACCAGTACTTAGTCTACTGTTGTCTCCGGAATCGTCGACCGACCCCTACACGGGAGAGTACCCGAAAAGTCTCGGTAGGACACTCCACCCTCTGGTACTGTTACAGGGAAAACGTCTACTCCCTTGACTCCGAGTCGGGGACCAACTCACCACCCAGACTTCGTCCTAGAGGACTATCCACCTCCTCCTCCGAGTGTCACCTCACGAGTCGAACCGTTTTGTCCACTGTCGTTCCGGGTTCTCTTCGCACCGCCGTGCGATCCCAGTTGCACCTGGGTCGCCCAAGTCGTCTCCCGTGCTACGACCGTCGCTCGCAGGACAAAGGGATACGACACACACACACACACAGACCCCCACGACCTTTCGGATCAAAGGGTTCAGTCAGAAGAATATTGACACAGTGGACGAGTCTCGACCCCGATGGAAGAGGAGGTCGAACCCAATTGGACGGCGGAGGTGAAACTAGGGCAGGCCTGGGCTCCGGGGACGACTGGACCCGACGCAAAATTTATCGTCCACAGGACACTTGGGTTGCAGACCGGTGTAGGCACATGGATGTGCCTTTTACGCCTGTATTTCTAGGCAATCGAAACTTTGCTCGAAATTAAACAAACAAAAGACATTCACGTAAATAGCTGCATTTGTCTCGTCCAATTTCTCTAAAGGTCCCCTCTCGTCTGATAACGACCATACAACCAAAATTAAGTTTTTTCTTTCTCTTTCCGAGGGACCACTGTGGGGAGACTGGACCACTGGACCAGGACTGACGGCAGAGAGGCCCTTGAACTCGACAACTTTGTCGTCACCCGCTGCTGCCGTCAACTTTTGGGTGGGTCTGACGAGACGTCGGTCCGGGACGTCCGGTGGGACTCGAGAGCCGTGTCCTTCCCACACACACACAAGGACTATCTAGTGGACCCGGACGGTAACACTTAGTTTCTGCCTTAGTGGAGGACTGTGATGCCTAGACCTTTTTATTTTTAGAGATCTTTCTTGCAGGTTAAACCTCTGCTGCCCTCCTCCCCCTCGCCCGTGGGGGCGCCTCCCGCCCGGCTCACCTCTGCCACAAACTCACCCCGGGGGCTCCGTGTGTGCACTGGGGAGTCACGAGTCCACCCCCGACACCCTCTTTGGATGGCCGGCTCGGGCTCCGGGCGGACCTGGTTCCCCGGTTTGGACCGACATTTGTCCTTTCCGGTGCGGTACGACGAAGAAAGGAGTCCTAAAGGAATTAAACACGAAGGGAAACCAAACTGTCAATTTTACTCTACCCTACTCCCCTTACCCCGCCCCCACCCCTATTACCAAAGACAGGGAACAGGTCTTTGACTCTCCTCTCCACTGTCGCCCGTAGCCTACCCGTCCCGTCCACGAAGGACCGGACTGCACCCAGTAGCGCGAGTCGCACGTCTCGGCCCGCGAGGCCCTCACTAGCGGTCGGAGACCCCCCGGAGCGAAGACGGTGTCCCCCTGCACCTACCACCTGCCCGAAGGGTCACCCCGAGACCGACAGCTCCGGGTCTCCACCGCTGGACGACGCACCCGACGATGACTACCGGCGCGACCTGAGGTAGAGAGAGAGAGAGATCAATGTGTGCCACACCTTGGTAAGTCGCCTGCAGCGTCCTTTCTGTCGTCCAAGAAAGGTGAGTAAGGTAGAGGTCTCAACTTTTTCTCGTCAACGATTTTATTTGTTAAAGAGCTAACACAAGACCACCGGCACCCGGGTCACCGGCGCCGCACCGCCCCCCACGACCTCCCCCCTCCCGGGGCCGACTCACTCCCCGAGTGAGTCCTGTCCGTGTCAGTCGACCCGGCTCGCTCCGAGTCTCATTCCGCCGTGAGGAGTGTCTTCTTGTGTAGCCTTCTTCGACGAGGAGAAGACGACCAGACCCCACTAAAACTGAGGAACCAACGAGGGGACCCCCGACAACGGAAGGACTTTAGTGTTCCCCAAAGGACCCCAATGTCGGTTCGTTGTACTCGAGATGCAGGGAGGTAGTTGGTCGGTCACATAGGTAGACAGTGGAAGGTTGGATGGCAGGTGGGCAGAGGAAGGAAGGAAGGTAGGTTGGTAGGCAGGTAGGGGAAGGTAGGTGGGTGGGTGAGGGAGGGTAGGTAGTAGGTATATGGGGGAAGGAAGAAAGGTAGGTAGAGGAAGGTTGGTTGGTAGGGTTGGTAGGGGAGAATAGTAGGTGGTTAGGAAGGTCGACAGGGGAGGTTGACTGTTGAGTTTAAAGTTTGTGGGTGTCTACACGAAAAGTGGATGATCGGTAGGTAGCGAGGAAGATTGGCCCATAAGGAAGGTAGGGAGTAAGTAGGTGGGTAGGTGGGGAAAGGTTGTAGAAAGGTTGGTGACTAAGTGGGTAGAGTACGAGAAGAGGGGGTAAAAGAAAAAAGGTCAGTGGGTAAGAAAGGAGGAAAGGCAGAGGATAGTCTCTCCGTCGACTCCCCGTCGCTTTCCGAGACGGAGAACCCTACACCTCCACGACGCAAGGTCCAGGGCAACGGTGAGTGTGGGTGGCCGGAGGGACAGGGACACCGTTCCTAGGCCGAGGGTGGAGAGGGACGCCAAGTGGGAGGCGGGACGACGTCCACTCGGTGCGGGGCTTGAGCTCGGGAAGACTTTTGGGTAGTCACGACGACGGGTCGTAAACTTCGGAGACTAGACCGGGGACGGTCGGCTGTAGACTTTAGGATAAAAAGGACTGTACAGACCTTCCCACGTCCACGACAAAGAAACTGATTAAAGAAGAGTGGAAGGTCAAGAGTCCATTTTAGACTTAAATAAGTTGTCATTGACGACTTACAATATTGTTACGGGTTGAATATGTTACAGGGTAAATTTAATGTAATTTTTTTTTATTTTTCTGGCTGTCCTCTACTGGACCCTGACGGTGAGACTTGTATTTGTTTCCATCATTCTTGACCTGTCTCAAAGTGACAACCACTAAACGATGAATCAATTTTTTTTTTTTTTTAATGTGTCTAATAGCGACTCGTAGTCGTAGAGTATTAGATACGGAGTCTTCCCCCGTTGGTTGTCCGGACATACTTTTCGTGTCCGTCCCTCCAAGGACCACCCGGTCGCCAATCCTTAGGTGGAAGGGTACGTCCCTTGCACCCAAACTAGGGACCATTCCCTTGATTCTAGGGTGTACAGTACCCTGTTGATTCGGACACATGAGGTCTCGAGTGCGAAGTATGCTCTGCGGATGCACGACTTTGATCTCTTTCGGGTGCACGGTGTTGTTTCTAGGTCGTGTCGGCTTTATTTTTTATTATTAGCATGTTGTTTCATTTTTTTATTTTCGTATTTCACAACAGTACTACGGGTCACATTGAGGGTCACCCGGGTTCACTCAGTCTTGCTACCAACTCTTAGTTTTAAAATACCAATATAACTTCTCTTTTCTTAAGATTCTTTAACGTTGACATTCTTTTAAAAAGATTTTCATGCAACCGAATGTATCTGACAAAGGACAAAACCGATGTCTCGACGATGAGTTAGGTAGTACGCGGGACGTTAAGTTAAGTGTCGTAGAATCTTAATTACTGGTCTACATCTTACCCAGTATTTCTCTCACGAAGTTCGAGAACATAGTCTGTTGTCCTTCGTAGTGAGCCGTCTTTTTCTTACCAAGGACCTTGTCTCCGGGACCTCGGTTCTGAGTGCTGTCGTACATCCATGATTTGTACGGGTCTTGTGTCAAGTCGTAAGTCTGAGGTGGTTCTTTCGCGATCACTACGGCTTACGAACCCTGATACTTTGACGAGCACACCATTTGGTTGTTCGACCTTTACTCACTTTCCCACATACTCCTCCCTGAGTCCGTCCTGGAGAATCTTCGGAGTCTCGGGACCCTACGTGACTTCCAACGGTGTTGAACGTCTGTCTCCGACCTTCCTTTTTCCGATAGTTGGACGGTCTGAACAGTCCTACCTTTTGGTCGTCGACAGTTCTGTGTTCGGAACGAACCCCCGGAACGACGACCCATCTGACACCAAGATTCGGACGGACCGCCCAAAAAGACGTCTTCCGGGAGGTAGAAGGACGCACGAACCGAGGACTCTCCCCTCCTTTCCCGGGACACAGGGGTCGGTCGACCACCCCAATCACTCGTCACCCACGATGACTGATCGAGACCCGGTCTCCTTTCTACTTCGAGTGCTACCTGAAGGGAGCACCGTGTCACTATGTTTAGGCGGGCGGTTGCGTCCCCTGTACCGAAGCTAGAAGGTAGACCCTTCTAGGGTGTACGACACCTCGGTACCTCGGGCACGTGGTGGTGGTTCGGGCGAGCAACGTTGATACCTTCGGGAGCTCGGATCTCGGGCACTAGGTGTTGTTCTCTTCGGGGGCTGATATTACTCTTCGGTCGCGTGGTATTAAATCTCATCGGGGGCTGAGACGTTGTTTCTGGGTCACGTCGATTTATTTGTCATTTTATTTGTTTAATTTTTGTTGTTTTGTTGATACAGTAAGAATTTTTTTTTTTTCTACTTCGACTACTCGTTCGAGTCCCACCTACGGGGGTGGGGTGGACGATTAAGCCGGGGCGAAGGATTCACGTCGGGAGTCTTCGTCCCGGGACTGGTGACCACCGCTACGACCGGTCAAGGTTATCCCTGTGGGTGAGTGGTTAAAAAATAGGTAAAAACGAAACTACAGAGACCGCTCTCACATTTTACGGACACCTTATTCGTATGTCAATCGTGGGACCCTCACCCTCCGTCTACCCCCGACCGACCAAGGACCGGGGACGGTTCGCTACGCACACCGAGTCGCCACCTCGGTCACCCCCATTGCCACAATCCTGTCTCTGGGTCCGTACCCCGAGTGGGCAGGTAGGAGTAGATAGAGGACACCGACGTCCCTATGGGGGCGAGTGGGTCTGGTGGTGAAGGGGACTCGGTTACTGGGACCTCCACCCTAGTGGGGACTGACCAATCTGTCCTTTGACTCCGAACCTCCCCGGTGCACCGAACAGGGCTCCGCCGGTCACCGAGTGACTGAGGAGCTCGAGAGCAGGAGCTGGGGGCGCGAGACAGACGGACGAGGCGGGACGAAGATTGTCAGTCTCCGTCCCGTCTCTCTGGTCTCCGACCGAGGGACCGGTCCGTTCGAAGTAAAGCCCGGCGACGGGGGTTTCCGGGCCAATCCATCCCAGTTTCCAAGTAGAAGGGTCCTACCCACTTCCGAGCTCGACTGGACTGGGGTCCGACGACGACCAGGGTCAGAGGACTGACAAATAAAGAAGAGAAGGGAGTAGACCCGTTGTGAAGGTTTGGGGTGAGACCGTGGTCGGGACGGGGCCCGGATTATGTCCCTACTTAGTCGGAATCGTGCACGACAACTCCCTGAGGACCAGACCCCTCTCTGTCTCAGAGTGGTTTCTGTGCAACTACACCAGTTCGAGACGACACCTCTCCCAGAGCCCCACGATCCCTACGGGTTTCACCACCCGGATTCCCGAACCACCTACCGTGTCCCGAGGACCCCCTCCCCGGCGTGCCCGAGCAGGGATTGCCCTTTCCCTTCCCCCCATCCTGGTGCCATTTCCGAACCGTCTGCCGTGCCGGGTCCCCCGGTCCCTGTCTCTCTCCACCGACTCCGGACTCAGTACCCGCTGTGTGTGACCGACCCGGTCGATCCCTGCCGAAAGACACGGAGAACATCCACCGACTCCAGCCCTCACCACACCTTCTAGGTAAGACCTTTCTGGAGTCTTCACCGCATTACGTCGTCTTCCGTCCCCTCGATGGCCCGACCACCTCGCCTCTCCTTCCGGACGGACCCGGTTCAGAGCCGTGCCGGGGACGAGACCTATCCACCCGCGACGCTTACTTTCGCGTGTAGACCTCCGCCCGGACCCACGGCCGGCGACCTCCTGAGAGACGCGGAGCCAGGGGGTGGGTGTTTTGGCGCGGACGAGGGGTCGTACCGGGCTCTCGGTCACTCTAGGACAGGGTCCGTGGGTCGACCCTGACCGGGGACGACCACAGTCTTGTTCCCCCGCTAAGGGGTCTGACGAACCCGGAACGTTCCCCGGACCGTCCACCACGACGAGTTCTTCTTGGAGTGCCAGTAGTCAGATCTCCGGCGCCCTCGGACACCGGTCAGGGGCTCTGTCGGAGGAACCTCCCACGATAGACTGGGAACCGGGTTTCCCCGACCACGGCGTTCGGACCCTGAGTGCAAGAGGTGCAACTACAACCGGAAACGCGAACAGAGGTACTTGAACTAAGGTATCAGATCCCGGTCGACCATCCCTCTCTCTGTGTGTACACTTGTAGTCGACGACCCACGGGACTGGGGGTGTGTCGTGCGATTCACCCATTGTCACTCCCCCGGATGCGGGAGGTCGGGGACCGCCTCTCGTCCTCCACTCGCAGGGACCGTCCTCCCAGCGCCCCGGACCGAGTTTGGTACCGAGACGAGAGACGGGGAGCCCGGAGTACCTCTGGGTGCGCTGCGACCCACCCCGTCGTTCCGCACGGTCCTTCGGGAGCGACGAAAGTTAGAAATCCGACTTCGGACCGATCCGTGCACGTAGGGGGGAAGGGAAGGGTGCCGTGTACGGGTGACTGTAGGCTGAGGTGACACACGGAATCGATTCGGATCGTAGGGCGCTCCCACCCAGTAGAAACAAGTATTTCTACCACTCCCTAAGAGGGGAAGATTCGGACGGGGGGTTGGGGTAGCCCCCCGGGTACACCCCGTCCCGTCCCGACCGGAGGCACGTCCCCTGAGATCTGGGACTCCAGGGAGACGGGGGGTCGTGGACCGTCACGGTCCGGGTACGGCCAGTGGTGTGGGTGGAAAAGAGGGGCGAGGAACCTTTGAACAGAGAACAGCAAGTGCAGCGTGAACAAGGGTTCCTAGTAGAAAAGCTGTAGACGTCTCCGCACGACCCCTCCCCACCCCACCCCCACCCCCCCCTTCCCCTCCCCATTCCGTCTGACCTGACATCCGGGCGACGGTTGGGCGCGGGTTCCAGTCTCGTCGCACTGGGCCTGCCGATCTGTGTGGGACTTGTGTCCCGTTCGACCTCGAGTCTCTCCGACTCCCCGGGCAGGGCACAGACTCTCGGTCACGGTCCCGGCTCGCGTCCCAAGACGGACGGTGGGGCTGGTTCACGTGCGAAAGACCGCCAGTTCCTGCGGAAGAGATACCCGACGTAGTTGGTCCGATGGCACGAACAGGAACCTGAGGACCGCCACAGACCGGATACCCTCCGTTCACTCCAACCCCAGGACTGGGGACCAACGGAGAGAGGAAGGGACCGAGGACCCGACCTCCGCAGTCGGTGACGAGATCGGTCGAGGGAACAAAACCCGAGGTCTGTGTCCGACACGGGGGCCACCAGGATCGGGAACCGTCAGTCGTCGGGACCCACGACACGGAATTCCCGCAAAGGTATTGAGACGGGAGTACGGACTTTCCCGACGGGACCATCGAGTCGACCATTTCTTAGACGGACGTTTCGTCCTCTGGGACCAAGCTAAGGACCCAGCCCTTCTAGACGACCTCTTCCTTATCCGATGGGTGAGGTCACAAGAACCCGAAGGGACCACCGAGTCTGGCATTTCTTAGACGGACGTTTCACCCTCTAGACGCAAGTCAAGGACCCAACCCTTCTAGGGGACCTCTTCCCTTGCCGATGAATGAGGTCTTAAGACCGCACCTCTTAAGGTACCTGTCTCCTCGGACCGTCCGATATCAGGTGCCCCAGCGTTTCTCAGTCAGTACTGACTCACTGAAAGTGAAAGTGAAGTGCGGACTTTTACCAAGGAAGAAGGGAGAGGAGATGTGGGGTGTCACCCGGAGTGAAGGACTTCCCAATCCGGTACTCTCCGGGAATCTCTATGTGGTCACACGTTCGATAATGTCCTCCCAAAGTTTCGTGTCCTTCACCTTTCAATAGGTCTAGGTGCTAGCTCGAATAGATCAAAGAGTTCCTCCCTTTTTCCCACCCGACTGAAGTACCGGTGAACGAAATGTAGTCTCTGTAGTCTTTTCGTCTCCTCCCGGACTTAGAGTCGAGACGGTGGGTGACTGTCACATCGAAAAGTGGTGAGACTAGGAACCAGAGGGAAAACCACAATATTTACTTCACTATTACAAAGAATAGAAATATATTCCACCCAGTTTCCACTGATTTCGTTTGTCTTGGAAAGACAAGAGTTTCTATATCAAGAAAAAGTTTTTCACACACGCGAAAAAGTAAGCGCGTTTCTTGCCCAAATTACAAGAATGACGTCTATTTATGCATTTATGTGAAAAAAATTTTTTTTTTTTCCAAGAAGAACGACATCGAATCTAGACCGAAGTCTTTTTGCGAGAGACGACGAGGGTTTACAGGATGATTGACCTTCCGAGAGAACGGGTGACCAGCCTTACCTCTTGAAGGTCTCTGACCACACTCGGGGGGAGGACGGTCGTGTGCACCCCAGGAGTCGGGTCTCGTGGACAGGTGTCCACGGCTGGCACGACCCTGGAAGTCGGGACCGAAGTGTCCACGTACTTCAAGAGTCTGGCCTTCGGAGTGGGCCACTCAGTAGTTTTCGGTGTTCAAACAGTAACCCTCTCCGAAACCCCCACTCCCGTTCGAGAAACCTCTCGTCCTACTGCTGGTGAGACCAAAACCCTGACCACCCCGCCCTTCCCCCCGGACCCCAAGAGAAGGGAACCCCAAGATCCAGAGGAGGGTACCCGACGACGCCCCGGTCGTGCCAACCGGACTCGTACCCAGGGAGGAGGGTCGAGTGTCGGACGAGACACCGTCGAGTTTCAGGCCGGACTGTGCGGGAGTGGTGTGGGAGGTTCATGTTTCCAGTGCGGTGAACCTCTGGGAAGGAAGAAATCTTTCGTCTTACGAGTGCCTCGGACCCAGAGGAAGAAGGTACTAGAGCCCCAATTTTTGTCTGTTTGGGCCGACCACCTTGCCGGAGAGCCCCGACGAGACACTGTTTCGGTGCGCCCCCACCAAAGGTCCTAACTGACACACTTAAGGGCAGGGCGAAACAAGGATCGCTCGATGAAGCTCCACGGAGACACGAGTCCCTAGAGTGCCCATTTGGTCCCGCGAGGACCTCTGAATGGAGAAGTTACAAGGCTTAGGTCAAGGCCTACAATAGTTTCCTGAAGAGCAACCACTACAGCATCTGGTCGTACTACGGGACTCGTCCCCCTCTGTCTGTGTATCCGAGACCTGTTCGACGCTCGAGAGAGGTCGCCCTCCTGGGTCGTTCCGCCCGTCGTCCCCGGGGCTGTCCTGCGGGAGGGCCGGGGAAGGAGGACGACTCGAGGCCGTGGTCGGAGAGGGACCACCGGGGCCGAGATCAGGACAACGAACCGGTGGTTACACTGGGAAGGAGGTCTTCCGGCCTGTGATGATGGGAGTACGAGTGTCTCCTCGGGACACCGCCCTCTTTGTGTTCGGGCGTGCAGAACCGTCGGTCGCTCCAGGGTCCCCGACCGGGGGGTTGGAGCGGGGGACGTCGGGGACGAGATGTCCGACACGGGGCACTAGGACTACGGTGACACGAGGGGGAGAACGGTGGGGACCGCTACGAGCCGGAGAAGGTGTGGGAGAGTGGGGTGTGGGACGGCTCAGCAGAGGATCTGAGTCGGTCCCGACGGAGGAGACGAGTAGGGTCGTAGTGGGGAGTAGATCACGGGTGGTACTCGACCCGTGACATTGTCCCAGAGGGACTCTGGGTGTCCGAACCCAACCCACGGGGTGACACTCTTACCCCTGGGACTCCGACGTTCACCCCCGCCCCCCCCCCGATCCAGGGAGAGAGGTCTGTGTGTTCTTTTATTTCCGGTGTTGACCCCAGATTCGGATCCCCCCGTTTGGGACTGCGGGTACACGGAAGGCCGTTGGGGTGGTAATGACCCGACCGAAGTTCGGGACTCCGTCCGTTACGACTCCGGAGACACCAAGACATTGGGTGCACACTCGGTGACCCTCTACCAGGTACCCAAGACTTTGTCGACGTTTCACTTGGGCGGAGGCGAACTCGGATGTTAGACGGTGGCTCTTCCTGTTTATGGGGTGAACTATTTTCTCCTTTGGCTTCACGTCTCTCTCCACCGGAAATGCTACGGTTGGGTCGAGACTACCTCGACTACTGTCCTTGAGGGACCTGGGAGGCGTCCTAGTTCCTCACGAGTCCTGGTGGGACGCTGTCCTGGGGACGCCGGGACCTGTAGGGGTGTCCCGTGCACCACTCGGTCGGACGTTGTCCTATGGGCCGGGGACACGCCGAGCCGGGGGCCCAAGGTTCCGTGTGCCGGGGTCACAGGACGGCTCCGGGTCGTGCGAGGTAAGGGAGTGGAATGTACGAAGGGACCCCCCAGTCTTAGACGGACGTTGCGTTGCGTCCCCGCACCCAAACTAGGGACCCGGTCCTGATAGGGGACCTCTTCTTTTACCGTTGGGTGAGGTCATAAGGACGGACCTCTTAGGGTACCTGTCTCCTCGGACCACCCGATGTCGGGTACCCCAACGTTTCTCAGTCTGTGCTGAATCATTGATTTGTTGGTGGTGGACGAGGTCCCCGGATTTGGGAGGCAAGTGTTCGAGACCACGACCGGTTCTACAGAGATTCCGACGGACTTAAACGTCTCATTCTTGCGCCCGGTACACACGACCCGTCTATTGGTGTCCCGCTCCGACACTGTTTTGGTGTCTCTCCCGTTCGTTCGGCGACGTTACGGGTTAGGGGCAGCACTCACACTCCGTGGATTCACCGGTATATCGGGCGGTGTCGGTGCTGAAGAGTTTTTACGGTGGACCGTTGGGAGCGAGTCACCAGAGAACGCCTCTGATTTACCTCTAACACCTGTCTTCTGAACCTCCTCGAGAACCACCGACACTACACACGGTGCGAGGTCGGTTCCACTCGCACTCTTCTGCTGAGGCCGCCCACCTGTGAGACTTAGCCCGTAGTGACCCCGGAGATGGGTGCCCCGTTCTTTGGGGTGTCCGGACCCTCCGGAAAGACGGGGAAATAAGTCCCTGACCGGGGAACTACCGGATCCTAAGACGACGGTGGTGACGATCCAACCACGGTACCTACGTTCCAAGGTTCCAGGTCTAAAAATGGACGTCCCCGAACCGCCCCTCCCCCCACACCCCCTATACTTATGTTGAGATAGTCCTTCCGTGTCCTCCGGGACCTTTCGTTGACAACAACGAGGCAGTACACACTGAGAAGGCTGGGGTACCTGACGTTGGGAGGTCCGAGGAGACAGGTACCCTAAAGGGTCCGTTCTGGACGAATGTAAGGGTGTCTTCCATTTTCAGAAAGCACATTCTTCACCCAACGGTAAAGGAAGAGGTCCCGTAGAAGGGTTCGTTCCCGAGCTTGGACGCAGAGGATGTAACCGTCCACCTAAAAAGTGGCGATTCAGTGGTCCCTTTGGGTTTTGTGTTCTAGTGAGATAGAGACCAGGAGGGACTACGAGGGGAGTTCCGAGGTTCACTCGTAGAAGGACCGGACAGTCTCGTGTCGCGGGGTCTAGACTGACGTTCGAATGTTGACCTGTGGCCTACAGGCTACGAGGGGTTTGAAACCTGGGTTCCCAGATCACGGTGTTCCTGTTTCTCTTCCACTACTGTCCCGACGTCGTCACCGTTGCAAGGGGCGGGATAGAAAATGCCAGTGGGGACCGACATGTTCCGAGACCCCGTGGCCTTCACGCCGTCCGCCCTGACTCCCGGACCCAGCGGTCGCAATTGTCTAAATCTAAGTTTACCGGTGTGAGTCGACCGTCGAAGACATACTCAATCGCATCCAGACCCTCCTGTACCAGTGGAACCCTGACCTGTCCCAGAGTGTCTACCGAGTCAGGACGGAACAGCCCTCGAGCGACTCCTGTACTCCCGACCCTTCTCGGTCAGTGAGTGATGGTCGGGTCTGTAAATACAAGACACACTTAAATTCGTCCCGGACTTTACCACGGCTCGGAGTCCGAGGAGTAGACATTTTACCCCTGCTAGTACCGTGAATGTGAGTCCCGAAATACCAGTTCTAGATCCGGGGGACGGTCGACGTCTCTTCCCAAACCACTTACCCCGTTCACCTACCACCCACCCCCATAATAAAGTCGGGTCTCTTCCTGTCCCAGACGGACTCCGGTGTGTAGTTTTCACGGGGGTCCTGGGTTCACGGGGTTCTGGAGCGACATGGTGTCGTGTCGTTCCACTCCCCTTTTAATCATTTAATTAAAATTACTCCTCGTGATGTCAACGTAGGGTGTACTAACTCAAAGATAATACAAGTCTACGACACGCCCTACGAGATTTATGAATTACGAAGATAAGTGACGACGACAGACGGCCGTGAAGGGTTCGAGGACCGTGGGAGTCAAACCAGGGTCCGTAACCCGTACACGACCCTTGGGTCTCCGTCGGGTCGGGAGAACCTCGAAAGCCGGATCACCTCGTTTGTCCAGATTCGTCGACTGACTACCCCGTTTCGACCTCGACCTTTGCCCCTTGACCGGTAGATACGAGTGTTGACGGACCTTGTAAGGACAAGAGATATGGTGAAAGGTTCATTCCTCTTGCGCGAGTCTCTCGTTGGGTCCACCGACTCATCCAGAACCCCTGGAAGGAGGGTGAGGGGCGTCGGGGACCCGTGGGACGAAACATATGTGAGGAGTGTCCACACCCTGGACAAACGTCTAGCACTCCTGTCCTGGGACCGGGTCCTGTCCAACGGGAGACGTAGACTAACCCCGAACCGGACCTCTTCCACGAACCAGTTTCATAAACTGCCTACTTCTCACTCAGGGGGGTTAGCGGAGTAGGACGGAGTCCGGGTCCTTTGTCTATATTGTCTGTTGTTGGGTCTCGTTCAGTCGAGGACTTTCTAGAAGTTCAAAAGCCATCGTTTAAGGTGTCTTTGACTGCGCCCGGTGCACCCGCGCGGAGTCGCGACCCCGTACGGTCGAGGCTAAATGGACTGGAGTGGACCTTCTTGGCCGAAGGACGCAGAAGGAAGTGAGGACCCCTTAATCCAAAGGAACTTGGGACGTAACAGAGACCTCGACCTTCCCCTACGTACCTGTTCCCCCACCTCCATCCCGTGTCTCGGAAAAGGATTTTGATTGGACCCTGGTTCCTGGGGGCTCCTCGGTCTGGTACCCGAGAAGTCTTTGAAGGTCCACAGTCACAGATTCCTGCTCTACAAGTAAACTGAACTTCCTCTTTTCGGGGTTTGGGGTGCGTTTGGTTATGTATGGTAACGTGGGGACATCATCCGGCAACACTAGCAGGCTTTGGCGAGGACTGGTCGACACAGGGATGGCTACTCTTCCGCTTCTTCCCTATAATCGCCACTACGTCTTGTTCTTGTTAGCAGTGTCACTCTTACTCCCCGTAAATGGGTCCTGCCTGTCGGTCGAAAGAGCACCCAGTAGTAGAGGACTAAGTAATGAGACGACGCCCCGTGACCGGGGGTAGTAATCTCTTTCTTGGTACCGGTCCCGTCGACAGACTGCAGAGGACCGACCCCTATACGGTCTTACCGAGGAGAAGGTATGGGACAGAAGGGCCCCTAAAGGGGGTCCCAAAGACCCGGTGTCTTCTCGGTTCCGACCCACCATAATAGACACTTTTAGGGCCCGGTCCACACACCTTCCCCGACCCGTCCACCGTCCCCCTGTGTCGGGAGCAACCACCCGACTCAATCCCCTCGGGGCTCTTCGAGTCCTTCGTCTAGGGACGAGTGGTAAGAACCACCTCTGGGGTCCCCTTTCCGGAAGGAACACCCATACCACCGCTGTGGACCCAGTCTATACGGGGACGGGTCGGGTCGAGGACCGTGCCTCCCATAAGTCATAAGACAGACTTCCACTGTTGACCGGTCACCGTCTCGGTCCCGATCTGGTGTCGAAAACAGAGACCCGGGTCCCGAGGAGGACGCTGGGACGTGGTGGGAGACGAGTCCCGAGCCGTACAGGTCTGGTCTGTCTGTGTGGACCAAACCCCGGTACGACTGAAAACCGGCGGTCATCGTCCACTGCGATCGTCAATACTAGCCAATAAAATGTTGACAAGATCTCCTCAAAATTCTCAGCAATTGGGGTGACACTGACGACTCTCGTCTTCGTCCTCCTCCCCTCCTTTTCTTTCGTTTCGAAGACGAACGACCACGTCACAGGGAAACTTGAACCCGGGACTCCGACGTCCCTCGGTTACAAAACATTTTATCTCCTTGAACTTGCCGGACATTGAATGCTCCGCCGGTCTCTGACCGACGGAGGACTCGAGTCCTCCTAGTGAATCCGGTGTGGGTCTAAAGTCAAGACTTCAGCCGGAGTCTCCATCTCTGGGGACTTCAACTCCCCTGGGCGATCCACCCACCCCGTCGCGAGTCGTAGACTCTGAACTCGACCCCTCTCCTCGACGTCCCTCCCCCGAGGTGTCGGGTAGAGTGTCGGGGGTAGGGTGTGTTTCCGTGCACGAACCTGACCTTCCTGGCTCAACGGGAGGGGTTACACTGGAGAGAGACACACCAAGTCCCAAACGCAAAGGGGACACTCACTACCCCGACGTCCGGCTCCGGGAGGATGTAGACTGGTGGACTCGGGTCGGAAGGATCCCACCACCGGATGTCTGGTGTTAGGCACTACCCCTGAGTGTTTAAGACTAAAATACCTTGTGTCCTTCAGTCAGGGTCCACTCGGTTTGTCTTTGTCTAGAGGGACAACCCGGACCGGAGTCGAGCAAAAGCCAAGACCCCAAAGTCCAGACGCACAATCCTTCACTCCGGGCCCACAGGGGTCCTCTCTTTTCTCCTTCACTACAATCCGGAGGGAGTAGTTCGACTTCCCGAGTAACTCTCCGGCCCGTCTCCATAGGAAGTGACGACGGTGCTCCCAAGAGACACTCGAGTCCCCTCGCCGACGAGACTCCGCGTCACACACGGGTGTACACTTGACCCAGACCACCGATACAGGAGTCTCCCCCACCTGTGGCTGAGATTCGGGGTGGTTGGTCGTCTCGTGGCAAGGACCCCGAAGACAACCGAGGAGGAAAGAAAAGGACCCCTATACCCCGAAGGGATCACCGAGTCTACCATTTCTTAGACGGACGTAACGTCCTCTGAACCCAAGTTGGGACCCAGCCCTTCTAGGGGACCTCTTCCCTTACCGTTGGGTGAGGTCATAAGAACGGACCTCTTAGGGTACCTGTCTCTTCGGAGTACCCGTCATCAGGTGCCCCAGCGTTTCTCAGTCTGTGCTGACTCGCTGATTGTAAGTGCAAAGACCCGTGCACCCTAGAATCAGGGGACTGGTCCCTAGCTCGGGGGCAGGGCACGTCACCTTCACGTCAGACTTGGGGACCTGGTGACCCCTTCAGGGAAGTGGACCCAGAAGACTTCTTCCGGGTTTCACAAACCCGATCCGTGTTTCTCTACTCCCGGTACCAGCCCCCCGTACCCCAACCCCCCACACCCACCGCCCCTTGGTCCCCGAAGATCGAGTTTCGTGAACGACCACCTCCCCGACTACTTCCGGTGTTACGAATGGTATAGACATCGAATTAGGAGAACGGTAGCTCGAGATACCAGGATTAAAATTTCAGTTAAGGACTCTCTCTTCTTTTTTCCGTGCAGTGGCAGTCGGAGGAGGGGTTCGACGTAGATGCCGTCCGCGACGGTCGGACACGGCCTTGTCGACGGCGCCGGAGCCCCTGGGACGACCGCGAGCCCGTGCGTCCTAGAGACGTCGGGAGTTTGTTTAGACCTCCGCGGACTACTCGAAAGAGGAGAGTGTCTTCCCCTCCGACTCCGAGCCTCCTGTCTTGCCTCGACGTGTCTTCCTTCGACCACTCCGCGTCCCGACCGCCCGTTTGGGTCTGTCGGGTCCACGGTCTCGGAACGAGAGAAGGGAAGGGACCAGTCGCCGGAGTACCTCACCCACGGTCTCGGGGGGTGAAGGGCGGTGGGCATGGACCGGGAGGCGCGTGTGCCCGCGACCCGGCTCTACGCGGGCTACGTCTGCTTCACGACCGTAAATGTGCGTATCAGGGAAGGGACACTCACCGGGGGTGGGCGGACGGACAATCGGACTGTTTTGGACGCCTTTCCGGGGGAGAGGTCTTCGGAAGGACTGGGACGGGAGGAAGAGAGGGTAGGAGGCCGGGATCCGGGGAAAGGGGGCGTAGTCCCGCTGGAGAGTCGGAAGAATTGACGGGAGCCCCGAGAGGGTGGTGACAAGGGAGTTAGGGGAGGGATCGAAGGGTTTGTGTGTGAGTTGGTACAGTGACTCGATTGGAGCCGAGGTTTGGAAGGTCATACAAGTCGTCGTGTACTCACCTATTTGTTTTGCATCAGGCAGGGATGTCTCCTTATAATGAGTCGGTATTTTTCTTTACCTCGGAACTGTGTGCGACGATACGTCTACTTGAAACCTTTATACTGTGACCTACTCTCTTCGGTCTGTCCTTTCCAGTGGATCATATGTTGAGGTCAGTGTACTTTGTAGGTCTTTTCCGTTTAGGTCTCGTTGTCTTTCCTCTGATAACCAACGGGTACCCACACCCCCTTATTCAGACTGGTCGCCCACACCCGACAGAAAGACAGTATTACTTTTACAAGAGTTTAACTGACACTACTACCGACGTGTTGAGACATTTACCCAGACTTCGGTGACTGAATATGTGAAATTTACCCACTCAACTTAATATACAGTTATTTTGAAAAAAAAAAAAACCGGTACGGCATACTGCACGTCCTAGAGTCAAAGGGCTGGTCCCTAACTTTACTCGGTGTCGTTACTTTCGGACCCTAGGATTGGTGGTCTGGTGGTCCCTTGAGGGGTTTCGTTCTGACAAATTTTTAAAGGGGGTTGTGGAAGGTCACCGAGGGGTGACTGAGGGACCGGGGTCTTATTTCACTTCTGTCAACGGGTTCACGAGATTGGACCGGGGGAGTCGTGGGTACCGAGAGTCGGAGGAGAGACCGGTGTGGTGGGTTCGTACAAAGTCGGTGTTCCGAAGATCCAGACGAGAAAGGGGAGGCCCTTACAAGAAAGTAAGGTACCGGTGGACCGAGGGGAGAGAGAAGTGAGTCCAGAGACAAGGTCAGTGGAGGAGCTCCTCGGAAGGATTGGTAGGAGAAAGGAGGTTGGACGAAGGAGAAGAAGTACATAACAGGGAGTGTAACAAATAAGTGAGGTACTTCGATCCTCGTTTTGTACTACTAGACTTACCGGACACACCTCCTCATTGTCGATTCACGTCAGAAACGGGGATTCTCAAACAAGAGTCAGAGATGGACACCCCTAAAGGGACCTCAGGACACCGACTCTGACGTGAGGGTTACGTCCCCTGGGTCCAAACTAGAGACCAGTCCCTTGATCTAAGGTGTATGTCGTTGATTCTCAAGTGTACGACGTTAATTCGGGACCATGTGGGTTTAGTTAGTTAGTTATATGTATATTAAAATTAGAGGCGGACACTTGGAAACTCTGTCTCCGGATCGAACTGAGGAATCTTGGATCCCAAGTACGCGCACACGAGTCGACAAGTCAACCCCAGCCTGAGAAAAACTGGGGTGCCTGACATCGGACGATCTTATGGAGAATCCCTAAGAGGTCCGTTCTTATGTCCTCATCCAATGATAAAGGAAGAGGTCCCCTAGAAGGCCTGAGTCTCTGACTTCGACCCAGAGAACGCAGAGGACGCGGCCGTCCGCGTAAGAAATTGGTGACTCGGTGGACCCTTCGGATCTTGGGGTGTCCCCGTGCGATTAAGGTAGGAACGGACGGAATCCTCGACAGGACACCTGCTCTCCCTTCCATTCGGACGTAGACTCATGACCGGAAATCTTGTATTCGAGGTCCTCCCGTCCACGAGAAAATAAATACTAACGTAAAGGTCACTGGTTCACGTCGTCCCCAACTCATGCATAAACGATCTTCGACTAGTGGGTCAGGACGTGTGTTTGAGACTGACGTCCGGATCAATCAATTGTCAAGACGAAGGAGGACTAGGTAGGTTCAGTAGGGAGGCCAAGGATGTGATTCGGTCTACGGACCACGCGTCGTCCGTCACCCCTTTTCTACCGACGCACTTTTTTTTTACTTCTCGTTATGTAGATGCACCAGGACGCACCAAACCGTTCGTGAAAGTGCATGTAGTAGGTAGAGGGACTTCCTTACTTACTTACCCCGAGATTCCTCTTCGGTCCCCAACTCGGTCCGACCCCTCTCGATTGAGGTCCTCGGTGCCCCGGTTCAAGTGTGGTGTTTACTAGCTACCTCGAATACCCTCGTCCGAAACCGTTTTCAATTGGACCCGTCTTTTACTTGTCGGTGAATTAGGGGTTAGATATTTCTTTTATGTCTCCATGCGAGTCACGGTTAGCGGAGATACGTAATCCGACATAAAGTCCTGATTCGGTGTACGTTCACCGAAGAATTTCGTAAGAATTTCAGAAGGATTTTGTAGGGAATGAGGACAATATGTACGCACGCACACACTCAGCGAGTCAGTACAGGTCAAGAAACGCTGGGATACCTGACATTGGGAGGTCCGAGGTCAGTGCCCTAAGAGGTCCGTTCTTATGACCTCACCCAACGGTAAGGGAAGAGGTCTCCTGGAAGGGGTAGGTCCCTAGTTTGGGTCCAGAGGACGTAACTTCCGTCTAAGAAATGAAAGACTCGGTGGTCGTTTCGGGTGTATGTACCCTTACTTACATACTTTAGTTCTTCGTTACAGGTTGACTGTCTTGGGTTTCGTGGTGAGATCGACGGAGAACCCAAAATGATTGTGTGTTTCAAATTAATCCTTCACATTTGAAATGTTCCGGATTCTCAATACTCCGGTATTGAAGTTCCTGTACCCCTTAATTTTAAAGGATCTTTTATCTCCGGTCGTCCTTCCGATGTGTACATTATTCCTAGGGCCCCACGTCCCCGCCCTAAGACCCAAATTCACGGTGCAGGTGGCGGAATCTACTGGAACGGGTTCACTGTAGGAGTGGACATTCACCTCCGACCGGAGGAGTCTCCGATCTAACCCAAAAGGGCAGTTCTTGATTCTTCGTTTGTTTTTTGAGTTGGGGGTTTAAGAGTGATCCTTCCAAGACTGAGACCCTTTGGCTCCAGACCCGACTCTCGCTCGGTGTCAGATGGTCCTCACTTATGGTGAAGGACTAACCACTCCTACGTTTCCATTTGGGGTTTCAGACTGGAACCACAATCGCTTCCCCTCCTTAGTCTTCCTGGACACAGGTCCCTTCCTACGACAGTGCCATCCTCTGTGACGAAGGAGATCTACCGGTGACTGTCACCACTTTCGGGCGATAAGTAACCTGTCGAGACTAGGAGGTGGTAGGGCCACGACCGGTTTTGTCTCTGTGGTGAGGATTTGACTTATCTGTCCCGAGCCTCTCCACTTCACGAACAAGTTCCCGTTTGTCGTGGACCTGTAGTCTTACTACTCACGGTCAGGTTAAGAGAAAGGTAAACCGTCGATTCTCAGAACGTTTCACGTCGAGACCTCCTTCCGTTTCTACCTTAGCCGTCGAGTGATACCCCTAATCCCTCTAGCCCGTGTGTACCCATTTCGTTTCGGGTAAAGGATCCAAAAAAAGGGGTTGGGGACCCGAATCACTAGAAAGAGGGTCAAGGGGTGGGATGTCGTTCCGACGTATTAAATGTCCGGTACCCGAACTACCTACAATGAAAGTCCAGTTTGGAAAAGTACACCTGTTGTCAGTAAAACCACCCCACCCCTCTTCGGTCGAGGTGAAAGTACCTGCAGTCTTGACTCTTCGTTGTTAAGACAAGGTGGTGTTACACCCAACCGGGGCGTCCGTTCCCGACAAGACGTTTCACTGTTGGTCACAGGACCCGGCTCGCTATCCCTTCAGTCCCGACAGTCACCGTCGCCGACTAAAACCAAAGAGTGACTTCGAAAATAGACCGTAGGCGGAGCTCTACTGTCCAGGGTCTCGTCTGTCGATAGTTAACGGTAAAGACAGTGGGAGCTCACCCTACCTTCCGACCCGTGCCCGTCCCTTTCAGAGACCTGAGGGAGAGTGGTAAGGAAGATCTTCTTTAAGTAGGTGCCCCCTTTGTCCAGTCCCTCTCCCCACGTTGGGGACTTATAAGGTCTCCTTTCTTCTCTACAGACCCAACCTCAGGACCGAAACTCTACCTAGTCGACACGAACAGGACCCCCACTCACGAGTGTAGAGAGACCCTACCAACTCGGAACTAAAGACCCAAGTCTGTATTTCACTTTCACTTCGGCGAGTCAGGACAAACTGAGAAACGTTGGGGTGCCTGACATTGGATAGTCCGAGGAAGCAGGTACCCTAAAAGTATGTATAGACCCTTGTTTATGGTAAAAACGGTGGACATCTGCCACACTGGTGTCCGTTCAGATCACACGAGACACTCGGAGTTTAAGGAGTAAACACTTTACTTGATCATTGTCGTGGATTATGTCTCGTAAGCCTTCACACTATTACGTGGTATTTCGCGGACCGTGTGTCATTTACGTATTATTCCAGTCTACAGTGAACAACGACAGGAAAGGGGTACCTGTTTAAGAGGTACGGACAAAGGTTAATCATTCTGCTCCTTTGGTTTTTGACGAAGTTCCCGACGACGTTTCTGTCTTGTTCTGCTGCCCCCGGTTCTGGAGTTGGTCCTGTATATGAGGGACTCGTCCGACTCCCAACCCCGGAGTCAGAAGGGTAGACGTTTTACCCGTGGACCAGGGGTAAGGGAGGGTACAGGCCCCTTGGGGGTTTGCTATTACGTCCGCTGACGAGAAATTGGGATGCGGAGGGAATCTAGGAGACTCTAGGGACCAGGTAGGGCGGGCCGGCGAGGGAGTCGGGGTCGAGGAGTCCCCGCGCGGGCCGGGCCCGGAGAGCGCGGGGGTCGGCGAGGGGTCGGGGCGATGGATACCACCTCTACTTTCACCTCAACTTCCGCAGGAGCCTCTTCGCCTTGTCCTGTGTCCAGAAGGGGTGGGGGCTCAGGGGCTAGTCGTCGTCGAACTTGTCCATTAGCATCCAGAAGCGGTATAATGTGAGAGAGGGGCTGCCCTTCACGACGATCGCGGAGAGGTGACCGGCGATCGGGGCAGGTAGTCGCGGCTAGGGCGGGGGCTAACCGAGGACCGGGCTGGGCGCAGTGGCGCCGGCTGCGGTCGGGGGCGTCGGGGCGGGCGGAGCCCTTCTGCACCCCTTCCCCGCTTGACCCGCGTCTCGGCCTTCGCTGGGTTTGTGCGGCGAGTAACCGGCCGCGAGTCCTATTCCGCCCGACGCTAACCGGTCACCACTCTGCAGTTCCTCGAAGTTTATGCCTGTCCCTCCTCCGCACCGTAGGGGACAGGGGAGGAAGAAGGGAGCTGAGACCCCGCTGGGGCGGGGTGCTACCCTACCCCTATTCGGCCCTCGAACCAGTTGCCGAAGCGCGCGGGAGTTTGGGCCCCGGCCAGACCTCGAACACGCGTGCGCGCGGCCCTTCTGGCAACCACGGTCGTCTCCCGCGTGCGCGCACCCCAGAGGCCGCGGGCGCGAGGTTCTGGGCGCGTCGGAGTCAACCATGGGCCTGTTCACGACCCTCCGTCGCACCGACACTACCACGCCTCACCTCTGCAGCCGCAGCAAGGTCCCCTCGGTTTCTCGTTTCCTCTTGTCCCCGCGTCACTATCAGCTTCGCTCCAGGGGACCTCTGGACGACTCCCTGGAGCCGCGACCGGTCCCCTGGATGGATCTCTATGGGTCTGGAGTAAGTGGCTCGACGCGGGACTCCGGACGTCCTGAGGAGTCCTGGCCGGGTGTTTGGACAAATCTCGGTTCAGAATGGGCCTCGGAGCGGGCGCCGTTTGGTTAGTCGAGAAACTCCGCGTGGACCCCCGAAGCCTTGGGAGACTTCCTCAATCGCGTCACACTTAATATCCCTTATGAATTGTCCGCAACCGAGACACGGACGGTCACAACAGTCGTAAATGTATCACAAAATAGGGGTGGGGCTGAAGGGACCACCATTTCGCAGGCAGATGTTACGCCCTCTGGGCCCAAGTCAGGGACCCAGCCCTTCTAGGGGACCTCTTCCTTTACCGTTAGGTGAGGTCATGAGAACGGACCTTTTAGGGTACCTGTCTCCTCGGACCACCCGATGTCAGGAACCCCAGCGTTTCTCAGCCTGTGCTGACTGTCTGAAGTGAAAGTGAAATAGGGGTGGGGTTGGGTGACTCCATCCATAATACTACTCCTTTGGCTCCGGTTTATCCAATTCACTGAAAGGGTCCCAGGATTGGTCCATCCGACCTAAAACTTGAGTTTCCCTGGTCGAAGTCTCCAACTCCAGAAAAAAAAAAAAAAAACCAGAGGTGGTACAACGAATTTGCCATTTCTTAGACGGACGTTACGCCTTCTGGACTCAATCTAGCGACCGACCCCTTCTAGGGGACCTCCTCCTTTATTGTTGGGTGAGGTCATAAGAACGGACCTCTTAGGGGCACCTGACTCCTCGAACCTCCCGATGTCAGGTACCCGAACGTGTCTCAGCTGTACTGAACTCGTTGAATGTGTGTGCATGTACAACGCACACATCTGGAACCTAGGGACTGGCCCATACGGAGACGTCACCCTCACGTCTAGGAATTGGTGACCGAGCGGTCCCTTCAGACCTCCGACGCCAGAACTAGTGCTACAAAAGGACGTAGCAACTCTACTCGGTACCCGAAGGGACCGCCGAGTCTCCTACTTCGCAGACGGACGTTACGTCCTCTGGGCCCAAGCTAGGAACCCAACCCTTCTAGGGGACCTCTTCCTTTACCGTTGGGTGAGGTCATAAGAACGGACCTCTTAGGGTACCTGTCTCCTCGGACCGCCCGATGTCAGTTGCCCCCGCGTCTCAACCTATGCTGATTCGCTGAAGTGAGTGAGTGTATGGTGAAGCGTACCGGTGGCGATCCACAGCGAGATCCCCATAGTACGGATCTCTGAACGGGTTCCTTCAATATTTTCTACCGGGGATGGAGAAGGTGGGTGACGTCGTGTAAAAAGACGATTAGAAGGATACCAATCCTTCTCGAAGTCGGCCTCGGTAACCGGTGAAGCGTCCAAAGACGGACACAACAAACGATGATAACTGGTGTAGGAGGCCACCAGGAGAAGAACCATGACAAGGGTAAAATAAAGGGGCAAAGAAAAATAATGGGTGTGGCGGAAAAGAGACCCACGACGAAGAGTCTCAGGTGACGTCAGAAACCTCCCCAAAAACGAACAGAGAATCTATAACGACAAGGAGTACCAAGAGAGAGACAAGGACGAAGGACCCACTAGAATGAAGGAACCGAGGATAATAGAGGTACGACCCACTAAAAGATCGGGTCTCGACTCGGTAGGGAGGTGTAGGGTTGATGAAAAACCCATAGACGGAAACATAGACAATTTCTATGGAGTTTGATTAGTATAGGTGTTGACTTGAACAGTAGAAGATGAGTATGATCGAACTCAATAGAAGACTCACTCTGGATTCAACGAAACTATGAAAAAGTAGGAAGTGTCGGACCAAAAATCTCCAAGATTTACCGAGAATTTGGAACAGGAAGATAGAGACAACGAACAGTCTAGTGTAGAGAGGGGATCAGAGGGGCTAGTAACAGATTAGGTCTAAGACGGGAAGTCACACGAATCAGACTTTGTAAATAGGGTATAGGTAGGTACCAGATAGCCGTCCTATTTCAGGAGTGTTAGACCAGGATTGGAGTGGAAGACAGGGTGAGTGTGAAGTACCCTAACCCATGAGGGGTTCTCGACTCTGTCCAGTCAAATTGTTTGTCAACATAATTCACGACTTCGTGGTCCTACTGATTTTGCCATATGACTCTAATCTAATGTCGGGTTCCCCCCTCCCCCCTCTACTCCTTGAAGTCAGATCGTCACCAGCCCGTGAATCTCCTGACGTAATATGAAGTAAGCTAGATGGTCGAATTGTTCGAGTCACAGTCACCTTGACAACAAAAACTAACAATGATCCACTGTTTTTTTTAACAAACGGAATTACAGAATTTCCGAAAGCAAAGAGGAAAACTAAGGGATAAGAGGAAGGAGTTCTAGTCTAGAATCTCGTTTATAGTTTCGTTAAGTCCATCACTTTGACGTCAGTAGAACCTGGAAAAGAAGAAAGTCAAGTCAAGTCAGCGAGTCAGTACAGGCTAAGAAACGCTGGAGTACTTGGCGTCGTGCGGTGTGGAGGGACAGGTAGTGGTTGAGGGCCTCAGGTGGGTTTGGGTACAGGTAGCTCAACCACTACGGTAGGTTGGTAGAGTAGGAGACAGCAGGGGAAGAGGAGAACGGAAGTTAGAACGGGTAGTAGTCCCAGAAAAGATCACTCAGTCAAGAAACGTAGTCCACCGGTTTCATGACTTCAAAGTCGAAGTCGTAGTCAGGAAGGTTACTTGTGGGTCCTGACTAGAAATCCTACCTGACCAACCTAGAGGGACGTCAGGTTCCCTGAGAGTTCCCAGAAGTGGAAATACCAGAAGAGGTGCAAGGACGGTTGACTTTTGATTCAGAAGTCAATGAAAGGAAGTATAGTGAAGAGGGAAGAAGAAGACAATACCGTTCGTGATATAGGACCCAATTGACTTTATAACAGGATCGGCTAGAAGGACGGAGATCAGATGGGAGTGAGATCAGGAGACTGTTACTTACGATTCACCTACAAGGATTCATTACTAATTCATTAAAGAAGTTAAATAACCAATGACTAGTCACCGAGAGGCGAGGACTGGTTTAATTCAAGTCCGAGAATAGTTGCACCTGGGACGGATGGAAGGTCGAAAGGATGTGGAAAGGAAATATACACAATTGTCTCTCTTTTGGAATGAGTCCGGCCGGAACACGAAAGGACTGAGTTCGCTGTCCCTGGTAGAAAGGACGACGATAGAATGGATAATTTTGGAAAGAGTAGGAAAATCAGACCACGTCCGTCCTGACCTCTACTGTCGCCTGGTCTCCAAACTCAATGATTCCGTTTCTCGAGAGGGGACATTATGTCTCTAGTATTAGGAAAATAGTCCATCAGTACATTTGTCGTTTATTTACTGTAAACAACTTAACAACCGTAAAAGGGTAAGTGTAACCAACTTGGTTTTACGACACAATACAGGGGTGTGTAAGATTTTAAGTGTGTTTAACCTCAAATACATTTTTAAATAAACTGGTTTTACATCTTTTTCACTATGATAATGTATACTATGTCAACGTTCTTAGATTTACCTTTCACACCCAAAATAAGTTAACGTGTTAAACGATCACATAGAGGACCCATCACACCGCGAATTATTTATCCTCACTCCCCGTCTCCTAAGTCTATTCGATCTTCGTCCCACTAAAAAACTCAGTCTTAACATTTGAACTAAACCGGGGGTGTGACGACCCCTTACACCTTACAAGGTCGAGACTCTACAATTGCCTCTTTCGTCTTTATATTGTTTTATGTTGTGTAATACACGTCGGGACACATGTTTTATGAGGTATAGGTCAAATTAGTCCTCAAAGAACCAGAAAGTAATTGAACCAGGACTTCCTTAATTTTAAGATCTATTCATTTAGAGGTTAAACGGTAAGAGAGCTCATATCGCTACTTCAATGCGGTTAAAAAACCAAAAATGAAACGACAGACTCTCCCGGTAAGACGGATTATAAACAAGTGTCTTTTTGTCAGAACGAGTCAATGACTACCAAGACTTTTTCTGACGAAGAGACTTATCCTGACTGACGAGGTTGTAAGCGAGGAGGACTCACCTACCGGAGGATAGTCTCGTCTATTCGTACCTAGCAATAACCTTATTCTGCAGTCGAGGAGTCTCTTGAAATCTAACTTTCTTTGTATATCTTCTCGTATAGTTCCTAGATCAGTTTTGTGTAAGCCGATTAACTGAGAAAAGATTCGTAAGAGTACGACTGACGAGTCTCCTACAGACAAGACAAGACGTGCCACCTCACGCCTTTTGTAGGCCCTACTAGTTCAATTGGAGAGGCGCCAAATACTGAAGGGTGTCATTGGGGTGGGGGGGAAAAAACCAGACCTACCTTTTAGGGGTGGGTAAAATTACACTACTAGGGACCGGAGGATGGTGTACTGGTTGCCACCTGTAAGAGGTTGGAAAATTTGACTGGGTACTGATCTGTAGTCTAGACACAAAAACTTTCACACCCCAACAGATAAGAGGGTCCTTGGTTTACGGGAGTCAGAATTTTCTCTCATACATACGAGTTATCCTTTATGGGACGGATGGAATCCTTATATACGTTAAATTCCTATTTTTATCTCGACTTTTTTGCACAGTAAAACTTTTTGTCCTTCCTTGTCTAATTGACCACGAGTTTCGAAGAGACTATGTTTTATAAACCAGTACTTAAGTATTAAACGAACTGTAAAGGTCGTTTCGCTTCTCCGTTATTGTTTTCTTTGAAGAATGTTCTCTTCTCTTTCTGTGCCGCGAGACCTCGAAGACAACCTTGTTCTGAGAAGACAAAGCCAATATATGTCANGTCTCCTAAGTCTATTCGATCTTCGTCCCACTAAAAAACTCAGTCTTAACATTTGAACTCAACCGGGGGTGTGACGACCCCTTACACCTTACAAGGTCGAGACTCTACAATTGCCTCTTTCGTCTTTATATTGTTTTATGTTGTGTAATACACGTCGGGACACATGTTTTATGAGGTATAGGTCAAATTAGTCCTCAAAGAACCAGAAAGTAATTGAACCAGGACTTCCTTAATTTTAAGATCTATTCATTTAGAGGTTAAACGGTAAGAGAGCTCATATCGCTACTTCAATGCGGTTAAAAAACCAAAAATGAAACGACAGACTCTCCCGGTAAGACGGATTATAAACAAGTGTCTTTTTGTCAGAACGAGTCAATGACTACCAAGACTTTTTCTGACGAAGAGACTTATCCTGACTGACGAGGTTGTAAGCGAGGAGGATTCACCTACCGGAGGATAGTCTCGTCTATTCGTACCTAGCAATAACCTTATTCTGCAGTCGAGGAGTCTCTTGAAATCTAACTTTCTTTGTATATCTTCTCGTATAGTTCCTAGATCAGTTTTGTGTAAGCCGATTAACTGAGAAAAGATTCGTAAGAGTACGACTGACGAGTCTCCTACAGACAAGACAAGACGTGCCACCTCACGCCTTTTGTAGGCCCTACTAGTTCAATTGGAGAGGCGCCAAATACTGAAGGGTGTCATTGGGGTGGGGGGGAAAAAACCAGACCTACCTTTTAGGGGTGGGTAAAATTACACTACTAGGGACCGGAGGATGGTGTACTGGTTGCCACCTGTAAGAGGTTGGAAAATTTGACTGGGTACTGATCTGTAGTCTAGACACAAAAACTTTCACACCCCAACAGATAAGAGGGTCCTTGGTTTACGGGAGTCAGAATTTTCTCTCATACATACGAGTTATCCTTTATGGGACGGATGGAATCCTTATATACGTTAAATTCCTATTTTTATCTCGACTTTTTTGCACAGTAAAACTTTTTGTCCTTCCTTGTCTAATTGACCACGAGTTTCGAAGAGACTATGTTTTATAAACCAGTACTTAAGTATTAAACGAACTGTAAAGGTCGTTTCGCTTCTCCGTTATTGTTTTCTTTGAAGAATGTTCTCTTCTCTTTCTGTGCCGCGAGACCTCGAAGACAACCTTGTTCTGAGAAGACAAAGCCAATATATGTCAAATCAAGCAAATCACAGACTAGGTCACAGACTACATTCGGGTGCAAGAGAAGAAACCGGACCCGTTCAAAAAGACCACTTTTAATTCTTACTCCCTTTTTGTTTAACTATTCGTGGAAATAATTTCCCCCCCCGTCAAAAATTTGAGATGTAACAGTCTCACTTTCTTGTCTCTTTCATGAGACGTAAGATTAGTATCGTCTTGTGGTACCTGAAGATCTATGATGTATGGTTTAGACCCTCAATCTATCCCAACCTTTCACTTTATGTCCCACGAACCAATTTAAACTTAAAGTATATTTGTTTTTAAAACTACCTTCGCATAACGTTTACAACGGACTTTATGTGAATACGAGTTTTAAATAAGTGACGGACAGACTTTAATTTTAAATTGACCCACGGAAGATAAAATTATACACTTTAGACCGTTAGGATCTCCGTCTTGTGGACCTAAATTCGGGGCACTTCATTTGCGGTGAATTGGATTCAGTAAATTTGAAAGATCCAGAGTCAAAGGGGTAGACAGTTTACTCCCATTGTGGTAACACACCGTCTCCCAATAATACTCTTTGTTTACTCTTTACGAAGTCTTGAATCCTTTGCGATGCGTTTTTTTTCGAAAATCAGACTCTATACCTGCACAATTATGCAAAAGAGAGGTCACGACCAATCAGGAACTCGAATACCTTCCCGTTATATTAGGACATTGGGTAGAAAGGAAACCTCGAAGACTCTTATCGACAAGTTTAAGGTCCTTATTGACACAATGACAAGGATATACAGGTAAATACACAGGTGTCGTCAGTTTGAGGTCCATTTACGTCTTACTGACTTTAAATTCGGTCTGACGACGATGACGATTCAACGAAGTCAGCACAGGGTGAGACACCATACAATAATTTACCAACTCGACTACTTTGTTTACTTTTTTGTTTGTTGGGGAGGGTTTGATTTGTTTAGTCGTTTTGAGATTCTACGGTGGGTCTCGCTACGTACTGTCTCGTCCTCTCTTTTGACCAAACGTTCCTCACTATCGACTATTCCCTGATCCGGTTCTGAGTAATTTTATGGTCTCCTTTCGTTTTACAGAGTATTTTACACTATACTAGTCGAACCTTTATAAGTCTTTCTTTAGCTGACGTTTTCTACCGGTGGAAAGTTGATGTTGATGACGTCGAAAGTACGTTACACTATGGAATTCTTTTTTGATCACTGAATACCAGACCCTCCTAAGACAGTCTCTTATCACTGGACCCGGGCAACTCAGACCTAATTGTGTCATTGACTCACGGATGACGTACGTTTGGGTAATCAAGAGTCAATAGTGTAAATAAGGAGTTCTTGAGTCGATAGTGAAAATAAAACCGTCCTTTCCCGATCTGTCGAGTTTACCGTCTCGACCCCACGTTTCGTTCCATAGGGGTGAGGTTTAGGGTTGGAGTGAAGTGGAACGATGAACCTAAGGGACCGTAGATGAAACAATAATCCAGACTCTCTTTCATTCTCAGTCAATTTCACAATGAACGGGAACTGTTTCCACTGTCGTTTCGGGTGGCAGGTGGGTGGGGTAGTGTGACAGTTGTCCGTCATCTAGATCGTATCGGGACTAGAGACTTCAAGGTGGATCCGCGAATCCACCTTACTGACCTATCCGTCCCGACGTCAATAAAGTTTCCCACCTCCGATGTATACAGACCTTTTTAGGGTCCTTGTTTATGGACCTCTCTCGTTTGTTTTTTGTGGGTGGCGATGTGGCAAATTAGAAAGGTCCCAGTGTGAGTACCGTTATACACTCCCCTCACCAAATACGTCTTCAAGTCCCCCCTTCGGTCCTTGTCTCCTTTCAACCCCCACCTTCCCACACCCATCAAATCATTTCAAGATAAAGCGTCCTTACTTGTATTTCTTAACACTGTTTCCAAGGGTGGACTTATTTTTTAATGATCTACTCCTTATTCAATACCACTGGTTTTTCTTTACTAGATGAGTCTCCAAGAGTACGGTGAAAGTCCAAGTTCCTCGTTAGATCTTCTACCGAACCTGAAGTTTTACAGTCACAAAGACCCTGTTAAACTCCACCACCACCCCATGTCCCCTCCTGGCCTATCTAATAAACTTTAAACACCTAAGAGAACCCCTTTGACTACTCGAAAACCAACGATCTCCAAAAATTGTGGGTGGGTGTTTGAAGTACGACGACGACGACGATTCAGTGAAGTCAGCACAGACTGAGACACGCTGGGGTATCTGCCGTCGGGTGGTCCGAGGGAACAGGGACCCTAAGAGGTCCGTTCTTGTGACGTCACCCAACGGTAAAGGAAAAGGTTACGTACTTTCACTTTTCACTTTCACTTCAGCGAGTCAGTATAGACTGAGAATCGTTGGGGTACCAGACGTCGGATGATCCGAGGAGGCAGGCACCCTAAAAGGTCCGTTCTCATAACCTCACCCCACGGTAACGGAAGAGACGTGTTTGAAGTACTCGGGAGTGATTTGGTTTCGAGGACCAAGATCAATTGATACTCCCCTCTATGCACAACGAGTCCTTTCAACGGAACCTTGAGTTCTTAGTGGAGTGAAGGAAACAAGCCGTAAGATCGTCGAAGGTAAGGGAACGGGACGATGTCCTGCGGGAAATTAAGGAACGACTCAACGAAAGATTCCCATCCCTTATCTCCACTCGAAGAGACCACTCGACGGAGGGTCTTCACCCTCGACTTCTCCACGAAGCACTTGTCACTTCTGTACCCCTTGGGGTCTGTGGTAAGAAGTTCATATTGTCTCTTTTGTTCTCTTTTCCTGATTCCTCCGGTTTTACGGTAAACGGCGACAGACTTAGGCGTCTACGTCAAGGTAGGGTTCCATCGAAGACAAATCTCTATTCGGACGACCAAAAACGTACAAGACGACTGAGAGAATTCGACGAGTTCTCCAACCTACTCAGAGGTAACTTTTGTTACAGATACATTCCCTTTTGACGATCACCGTACGTCTATGTCAATCGATTACGTAACTCTCGAGTCCGGTTCAACCGAAAACAAAAATACAACAGTCTCTTCTTAGTGTACTCGTATTAAAAGAAGAAAAACTTTGGTCGAGAAGTACACTTGGTGAGTGAAAACCAACGTTAGTGCCAGTTCCCGGAGTCCGATGCCGAGTTTCCGTCGTTCACCTCTTTTACCTTTACTCTCCCGTACTTCTACTCCTGCCGGACAGAAATAAAGTCAGTGTGTCAGTGTCTGTGTCGTCGTCTTCCGAACTTTCTAGTTTGGTCCTCCGTCCTTTGACCTCGAAGATCTTCGGGTGTCCTCACCTCCGTGGTGTCACTCTTCCGTCTGAAGTCATAACGTTCCTGTCTCCCACCGTGGGGTCGACGGAGAGTCTTTCTCCAGCACAGCCACTTTCGTACCCGGTCGAGGAGCGACTGTCGAAACATACACTCGTAGACTCGAATGTCGAGCAGACCTCCCGTCTCCCGGGGTTCCTCTCTCAAGTCTTCTTCATGTCCCCCATCTTACACTCCCAACCTTGCCTGTCGGTGTGCAACTCGGCTTCTTTTGTTAACGCTCTTGTTTCGTGCTTGATCCTGTCCCAACGCAGAGTGCACTTTGTTTGCTCTTTTGTATTCGGGATGCCCCACTAAAGATCCACCTCACTTCGAGACGTCCCCTAATCGGTATCACTTTGAAATCTTTCTCACCGCTGACTTTTACCACTCTCGAAGAGGGGCGGTTAGAGGGTAGGGTCCAATAAACTGAAAGTCACTACAGTAGGTCAGGTTTCCAGTATGAAACCTTACCCCCGTAAAACGGAATATACCTTTGGAGTGAAGGGTTTGGTTTGTGACCCTGTGTGCCAGACTTCTTGCTCAAGACATGGGAAAGACCCGCCCTGTCCGTCAAACCCTCTTGACTTTAAGGTCCTAAGACCTTAAAGGCCCAATGAGGCGCTTCTCGTGTCCTGTCTTAAAAAAACATTTCTGCTTTGTGAAGTTCTTTAAGACCCTATGCACCCGTGGTCTGAGTGTCTGCCCTCAGAAATAAGTCCAGAGATGCCAGAGATTTAAAGGTAAAAGAGTATAACACTATTCGAAACGCGAGAGACCCTCTCTCAAAGGTATTTTTTACGTTCCGTAAATTTTTTACGCTCCGTAGAGTCTTTACTCGTTTAACTTTCTTTGAGATTTCTCGATTTTTTAGTCGGTATAAACCTAGAGACATGAATGTATACCTCAATTAATGCGTCTTTATAAAATCAAGACCTTTTTACCGTTGGGATTAAACTTAGACTAAAACGTGACAGGGCAGGGTCCCGAGGTCTGAAGGTCTTCACTGTAGTGAGACGAGAGGACTGCACCTACTTCGGGTTTGGTCGGAAAGGTCTAAAGGGGGCTGACACCTACACAGCACATTCCCCCTCTGTCTCGTTTGTGTCAATCTACCACTAAAGTATGGAAGGTCCAGTAGTTAACAGAAAAGGTCAAAACGTTGACAAGAGAGACGTTTAAGCCGTGCCCAGAGTCGGATCCCGTCTTCCTTCCTCAGTGGTCCTGACGACGTTCTGGTTGGGGTCCTCTTAGGACTCGGTCGACCCATCCTGAGTGTGAGTGGAGAAAGTCAAACAGCCTATCTTCAAATTAAAGAAGAAGCATAAACAGGAGGAAAAGTCTTATGACGCCCTCTCTAGTTTTGTGATGAAAAATTTTACCTCCCTCGCCCTCCTTTCGTGTTCTCTTGTGTGTAAGGGGCTACGAACCTCTTTTCGCGTACGAACTTCGATACTTGGACGGATTCTTCGTTTCATCTCTGTCCGTGGAAAGGTCCGCCTACTTTACACACCCTTTGTCTCTCAGACCCTCCCCTAGGGACACCCTACCCGGACTAGAGTTCTGGACTCGACTGTTGAGCTCTATATGCACACTACTTCTACCTCCGTCGACTTACTTACCTTTGTACGGAGAGTTCCGGGAGGTGTCGTCGACCGGATCAGACACAAAGGTTGGGGTCAAGGGTGGTCGAAGGGTGGTGAAGGATTGGGAGAAGACTCGTGAGACACCACAGGGTCGGGAACGGACACAGACCCGGGGGTCCGTACCTTACAGGGTAAGGAGTGACGACAGACAGTCTTCCATCCAAACAGAAAATTCCGAGTTGCGTCCACTCATAATCGGTTGGAAATAGTAGACGGTCGACACACCAATCGTGGTTAGGGTCACATGTCTAATCCTTTCCCAGTACCTTCGAAAGATTAATCAGTTCCCAGTGTACCGATGGTGGACTGGTTCGGTGTTGACCTTGGACTAAGACCTTATACTCGAGGACCGGCCGTAGGACGAGATATCAAAAACGGGGGGTTATTAAAATAAATAAATAAAAACCGACACGGCCCAGAAGGAACGGCACTCCCGAAAGAGGTCAACATCGTTCACTCCTCCCGACGAGAGATCCATGTGACGTGTCCGAAGAATGACGCCACTGAAGAACACAACGTCTCGTGTCGGAGACCCCACGAGTCCGAAGTCATGAACGTCGAGGACTGAGATCTCGCGTCCGAGTCATCGACACCACGTATTTGCATCGACGTACACGTTAGAAGGGTCTAGTCCCCAGTTTGAGAACAGAGGGCGTGACCGTCCGCCTAAGAAATGGTGACTCGGTGGTCTCTTCGGCGATGCCAGAAAAGATTCCAGTGGAGGAACGCTGGGGAAAGGGTCGAAAGGTTTCAGGAAGACACCTTCGGGATGGTGTGGGATGAATGAAACAGGTGGGAAGATGAGTTGATCTGATGTTCGAGAACTTCTCGTCTTCTAGTGACGTCGTAGAGAGGGTCACTGGTCAGAGACCGTACGGGTGTAAATGAGTGGTTGATAGGGTCGTACTTTATGGGCGGTCGGTGGTACGACCCTGATTACTGTGTCGAGATTTGCTCTGGTTGTCTCAGGGCCAGAGATGTTAGATCGCTCCTTCCGTACGTTAATTAATATTATTTACACTAGTTGGGAGTGCTATCCCTTTCTTCATCCACCCCGATACGTCGACTCTTTATGGATTGGATCTACTCGTTAGGTCCTCCCCACTTGTCCCCCAACGGTTCGTCTCTCTTTTCCGTCGTCGGTGAGGTCCGACTAACCTGTCTTCCAAGTTTGTTTCGTGACCTTCACTGGTTGTGCCTTACAGACACTTTGACTTCAAGTTACGTTGACCTCCCCTCATCCTCCTCCCTCTCACTCCTTCTCGACTCTTTCCCCTTGAGTTGTCGTCTCCAACCCTCCCCTCCCTTCCTTCCAGTGCCTTCCCGGACACACAAGAGAGAGGACATTACTGATTACGAGAGAGGACATTACTGACGAAACCCATGACAAAGTCGTCGTTGTTGTTTTTTCGGGTTGAGGTTGACACTGACGACGAGGTGGAAGATCTTTCATAAAGACCTCCTTGGACCCCTAAGTCAACTCTCTCTCCGAGACATCCGAGGCATAAATATACTACTCCGAGGCTTAAGGGATTATACTCGGACTGGTCCAGAGCTGGAGTCTAAGATTTAAGTAGAAGTCCCCTGAAGGGACCACCAGGTCTCCAATTCTGCGGAGCGAAGGCGATGTCCCTCATATCCAAACTAGGGACCAGCCCTTTGATTCAAGGGTGTACGACGGACTATACCGGTTTTATTTATTTATCTATTTATTCAGGTGGAAGCATCCTCCGACTCTATTTTCGACCGTAATTCTGGGATACTTTCTTCCTTTAGATCGGTAGCCTGTGGGAAAAGATATCCTCCTTTTTTTGGACCGACGACCCACGGTTTCGATGACAATCGTTTATGTCCAGTCTAGGGGTGATGCGACCGTACGAGGACATAAGGAACCCCCTCCTTTTTTCAGGTCGTTTAGTGGGAGGTCGAGTTCGGTTGGTGGTTGGAAAAGTCTACGTCGGAGATCACTGAAGTCCAACAATCACTGTAAGAACTCAAGAAGAAGGTCCAGTGGTGTAAAAGACGGGTTTCTGTTTTCTCCTAAAAACCACAGAATAGAAAAACGTGTTTGACGTCAGAGGATTTTCTTCAAAAGTTTTCCTCCTTAGGCGTGACAGTCCCCGGGGGTCTTCCTTACACCCCTTTTTACAATTACCGAAAGAGACTCTGTGTCACGACACATGAGCAGTTTTGGGGTAGCACGGTCCGTTTCCGCGCCGTCCGGCTCCTCATAAACCCTCCAAACATTTCGAGAACCCTAAACCCGAGGGCGGTTCAGACTCCGTTGTCCCTGAACACTTTAGGTGCTAACTACTCCGACTGAGGCCTTCCACAGATTCTTACTCTGCGTCACGTCCTCCGACCCTCTGCCGTTAGGCTCAAATGTGGTCTGTGCGGTCCTTCGTCCGGACCTTGCCTAAAACCTTTGGTCTAGAGAGAGTCGTGACGTCCTTACGAGACCCCTCGAACTAAGGAGTGGGCTCAGACTCCCCTCTCCGAAAACCCCAAAACTCCACCGTCCCCCCTTCCCCTCGAATACCCCTGAGACCAGTTCGAACAGTGGAAAGGAGCGGTGGTTCTTACACAGGATCGGTTTGTTACTGTAGTTCTTGTTCCGTAAATCTGTGTCTGTGCCGTCTGACGGGAGTCACGAGGGAATTCTTCCGTGTCGGAGGACTCCTACGGAGAGACCCTTTTACCCTGAAGACCCGAAGAGTCGATGACGGGCTGTAAACATAAAGGGTTATGGAAACACCGCTCTCAGTTATGCACCCGCCATGAAGGGTCCCACCACTCTTGTTTGTAAACGGACAGTGAGAAACAGTCGGTCCCTTCGTTTCTCCTCCCTGACTACCTACTCAGGGTCTGTGGGTAGGTGAACTGGTCTCCGGGACCAGCTATGGTTAAGGGTTGTATTGAATGAGGGAGGGTCGAGGGGATGGTTGGGCGTAGGTGGTATAGGTCTCGACTCGACCCGTGGTGGGTTGGGGCGGGACGGTGAGTGTCAAGCCTGTGGAGCCGTGCGAGGAGACGGGAGAGATCGAGTGGGAGGTCCTACTGGTTGAATGCTCGATGGACGTCTTTGTCCTTCCTAGTTAATTCTGTGGGGGTTCTCGGTGTAGATTATCCTATGGGGTAGGGATGGGCCACGTTTGTCGTTCCGGTGCAGGTCGTTGGAACCCCGAAAGACGACGACGAGGTTCAGATTAAAGGTTTGGATTTAAGAGAGGACACCCGGGGTCCTTCCCCTTCCTTCTCTGCTCCGGTACCCCCGTCCGTCTTCCTCTTGACTCGAAAACACCAGACTTCTGGGTACCGGCCCCTGGCGTTCAGGGGTAAAATCGGATTACGGATCGACCTCCTGTTTCTTTCCCCTAGACTAGTGAAGCAAAGGGGAAATTCAGATTCAGGGGTGAACAGACTCACAGTGTCTTAAAGGGTCCTGAAGACCGTAGTACCTTCTATGCCAAAGGATCGGTTCACCGACAGAAGCCTTTTTTTGTCTACACCTACGTCCTGTCGACTCGACTGGTTCTCGAAGGAAATCCGCCGGGGTCCCAGAAGGGATAGTGTCCAGGTAAAGAAGGGGCGAAGGACGATGACGGTAGGTGGTCGGGGTGCCGGGCGGTGAGTGGAGGAGCATAAACGCCAGCCGGAGGAGCCGCTACACGAACCGGAGAAATTCGACGTAGAGGACTTAGAGGTAGAAGAGGAGTAGAAAGTACCGCGCCAAAAGATAGTGGAAGTAGGGGGACGCTCCCCGTCTTGAACAGTTTGTGTGTAGTGGTGGAGTGGCGCGTGAAGGTCCGTAGACGAGTAGATTTGTGAAGTGACTGTGGATGGTTCTTGGTGTGAGGTTTCTCCTTTGATCTCGACGAGTGTGAGTGCACGTAGAAACGACCTGCGGTCCGTGGTAAAAATTTACAGTGTTGGGGGCAGGGATCTTTATCCATGTCATGGGGGTAAAATGTCTCCTTCTTTGACTCCGTATCTCCTCGATTCATTGAACAAATGCCAATGTGTCGGTCATTCTCCGTCTCGACCCTAAGTTTGGGACGACTACACCGAGACCTCAGGTGTGCGGATGTCAAAGAGTGATTGATCATTGCTCCCCCTGAACATGCGGTTGTCAATGGGCCTAGACTAGTTTCCAGACCCGACCGGACCGACACGTTGCTACTTAAGACGACGTGACCCCACCCCTCACCCCATCCCTCCCACATAAACATACAGTGTTCCCCGAAGGGTCTTCTCTCAGGTGTTCACTTGTTCCTCTCCTTTCCATAAGAAGTCACTCTCTCTCTCGATATGTTCTTTCGGAGCCTCTTGCCTATTTCTTGTACATCATATGTGTATGTTACCTTATAATGAGTCGGAAATTTTTCTTACTTTACTACGGCAAACGTCGTTCTATCTACCTGGATCACCAACCGTATAAGTCCCTTCATGCAGTCTGTCTACACTTTCAGCGAGTCAGCACAGGTTGAGAAACACTGGGGTACCTGATGTGTCAGGTACCTTAAGAGATCCGGTCTTATGACCTCGCCCATCGGAAAGGGAAGAGGTCCCCTAGGAGGGTTGGGTCCCTAGTTTGGGTCCATAGGGTGTAACGTCCACCTAAGAAATGGTCGACTCAGTGTCCCCTTCGGCTTCAGTCTGTCTTTTCCTTTTTATGACATACTGCGGGGAATATACACCTTAGATTTTTCTTCACTATGTTTAGTTGAAGATTTTGTCTTTCTCTGAGTGTCTGAATATTTTGTGTGAATACAACGATCCCCCCTTCCCTATCAAACCCTCAGACCCTACCTGTATGTGTGTGACGATTTAAAATTTACCTATTGATTGTTCCTGGAAAACATATCGTGTCCCTTGAGACGAGTTACAATGCACCATCGGACCTTCCCTCCCCCCAAACCCCCTTTTACCTAAGTACATATACATCCCGACTCAGGGAACCGATCGGTGAGCTTTGATAGTGTTGCAACACTTAACCGATATGGGGTTATGTTTTATTTTTCATGTTTTTTTCTCTTTCGGGGTCTCCTTACTTTCTGATACCGTCCCTTCAGTCCCACCAACGTGGTGTCCGGCGAACTTACTGTCCGATTCCCAAAACGTGGCTCCCTTGTCCCTTGGTGTCCTTCCAAAGTTTTTGTTCCCACTTACCTTTCGTCTTACTACCGACCGTGAAGTCACCCTTCTCGTCCATTCTCCGTCTATAGGTGTCTCACTACCCACTCCTTCCGGACTTGACTTCACCTATGTAGGTGACCCCTCTTCCTGTCACAGGACCCTTGTCGACCTTCACGGGATGTTGAAGACTGGTACTTTACCTCGAATGACACCGGACGTGACACGCCTCACCTGTGCCATTTGAGTCTATAGAGGTTTCTTCTCCGGTTGACTCATATTACATAGTCACACATAGTCCGGACGGGTGTCGTCTCCTGGTAATAATGTGAAGATTATTTGTGAAGGTAAGGTTGGCAGTGACGGGAAGAGTCGATTGATAGTTTTGCGAGAGGTCCGGGCATACCCGAAAGGTCCACCGTGTCACCATTTCTTAGACGGACGGTTACGTCCTCCGCGTTCTCTGAACCCAAGCTAGGGACCCAACCCTTCTAGGGGATCATATCCTTTGCCGTTGGGTGAGGTAATAAGAACGGACTTTTTAAGGTACCTGTCTCCTCGGACCGCCCAATGTGTCAGGTACCCCAGTGTTTCTCGACCTATGTTGACTCGTACGTACGGACATGATCCGGGTCTCTAGTCGTTCGAACCTTTTAGGAGACGCCAGTTCCTCGCTAGTTTCCCTGATCGAGTTCCGGGGTATCATTTACCGTCACCTTCCTGAAGTTAGATCTAAGAAGTCGAGGGTTCATGTCTTAAGAAAGGTGGATTTGTCGTCAGAGATTGTTCCCACGGTAGTTTCCGATGACCATTGTACTATGGTTGTTCGCTCCCCGGAAGACTGGACCCCTCCACGCTCTTCACTCACTCTGTGGACCGGTCCGGCCAGACCGCCACTTGTTCCCCTCGTGGATCGACTCCGGGGACCGTATCGGCACTCGTTGAACACTGACCTAGGAAGTCTGGAGGTGTACCGACGGGACTCGATGGCGGGAGAGTGAGATACTTCACCGACGCCGGAGGGATTCCCGGTAAGATGACATGACGTTTCTTTGAAGGGTGAATCTGTTGAGGTTTTCAGTCAGAGGTTCTAAGAGGTCAACCAAATCGGGGAGGTCACATTCCCACACTGTCTTTGTAGTCCTTACCTAGGAACCCTCTTCAAATATGGTCTCTTGATACCATGTACTCACGGTTCAACGAAGTCAGCCCCGGGTGAGAAACGCTGGGGTACCTGACATCGGACGGTCCGAGGAGACAGGTACTCTAAGAGGTTCGTTCTTAGGATCTCACCCCAACGGTACGAGAGGAGGTCCCCTGGAAGGGCTGGGTCCCTAGCTTAGACGTAGCCAACGTAACCCTCCGCCCAAGATCGTGGTGGACCGTTTGAACTTTTGATACCATCTACTCAGGTCACTCTAAAGACCACACTACGACACCGTCTGTACACTCCTGGTGACCGGGTCGGACGTGGTGGTGGTGTGTTCCTTGGGTGACTGGTAGTGTGTCTTTGCCGGTGAAGACACTTAATGTGTTAGACGGGTATCAGGAGGTCTCGGGCGTGGTTCCGCACGACGAACTTTCCTGTATCGTAGGACGACCTCCGTCGTCCTCTTACGGGACCTCCATTCTTCACGATAGTCAACGTTTATGTAATTAGCCTTACCAAACACGTACAGGGACTATGTGTCAGGTCGCTGGGTTCCGGACTTCGTGACGATTATTAGTAAGTGCGTCTGTCGGGTAAGGGTCAAAAGTAGGGGGCAGAAGAGTACAGTGGGACCTTTGGCTACAGAACGCTTACGACTGTTGGTCTGCGTGTCACTGAAAGTCTGTCTTGTCCTCTGTGTCGCGAGACGTCTGACTGACGGCTGCTGTCAGTGTCGATGTCGGAAAGTAGACGGGCAAAAAACGGAAGGAGACAGACCACCATCAAAAGGAAGTATTGGCGGGTAGTTTACGGAGGTGTGTATCGTACTACCAAATGTTCCATACCAACGGGTAGACATACATACACATGTGTGCACACAGGAACCCTGGAGTGACTGAGAGTGGGGTCGAGGCCCTCCAACCGTCATACCGTCCTGGGATTACAGGGCCGTCATTTGCGAGTACGGTGGCCCGAGTTTCGCGGGAATGGAGAGTGAGAGTAGACGTCGGAAAAGACGGAGGAGGTCGAAGACGTCCCGACACCGGTCAGCAAGGACTCGGGACAGGTTGAGGAGGAGTTGCTCGACCTACGCAGCTAACTCTCGGCGGTGTAGTGGAAGCCGGATCCCTCCATTCTCCACCCTGGTCCAATTCTTCCTTTGTCCAGTCGGTCGGAAGGTGAGTGTGTCACGCGAAAAGAGGTCGATTGTGCGAAGGGGGCGGTTTCGGGTGGGTCCTTAGGTCCGCCATTCCTTAAGTCTGACAGAGAAGACCTGTTACACTTAAAAGGTATACTAGAAAAGGCGGTTTACAGTCACTTGTGAGGGGTGTTGTCCTGTCCGACACTTCAGTAATGCCCGAAGGGACCGCACCGCGATCACCATTTCTTGGGTAGACGGTTACTTCCTCTACGTTCTCTGCACCCAAGTTAGGACCCAGTCCTTCGAGGGGACCTCCCCCTTTACCGTTGGGCGAGGTCCTAAGAACGGACCTCTTAGGGGTACCTGTCTCGTCGGACCGCCCGATGTCAGGTACCCCAACGTTTCTCAACTTGTGCTCACTCGGGTTGTGAGTTCAGTTATGTCCTGTCTCTCTCTTCATTCGACATAGAAGGTTCTCCTACCACGACCGGAGAGGTACCCTGAAGATCTCTCGTTCCGGTGGTTAGTTGCCCGAGTGACAGTACAATCCAGACGAGGATCGGTGGACTTGCATTCTGTTTACGTTCCGAGATCTGCGGAGTCAATATGCGACTGGCATGTCACCCCCGTCACCCCCCAACCCCACGACTCATCCCCGTCGGGCTACCTTGAGGTAGGAATTAGTTCCGACCGACTCTCTACACCCCTGTTTTACTATGTTCTTTCGTTTCGTTTAAACCAATGTCCGTGTCTCTCTACCGCCTTGCCAAAATGACCGAAAAGTGGATGTTCCTTCCATTATTTATGCAACCGTACGTCTTCTCGTTGTTAAGTTCCTAGCTTTGCATGACCAGTCTTAGGAACGAGGCGGACGCAAGCCGGTACACCGTGCCTCGTCCGTCGGAGGGACGAACGAGACTCGGATAGGGTCCCCGACAAAGGAAGTATGGAAAGACCCCTGACATTACGTTCCCCCACCGTAACGTCGACCGAACACCCTTCGGGGTGTTTCCCGTCGAGAACGACGGTACTAAAGAGGGGGTAAATTAGGAGCACCTAGAGTGGGTAAAATGTCAACCCTTTTGACTCTACGTCCTCTCCGCTTTGTCAGAAAAAGTCACAGGGTGTCGACCGTCCCGTGTCTAAGAACTCGGGATCTGGTCCCAAGAAGGTAACGGTCTATCTAGATGTGGGAGCCCAGGACACCCCCGAAACTCCGGAGTGTGAATCCTTATGACCCTTGACCAATTTTGCCCCGGGTTGGCTGCCCTCTTCATATCAGTGGGACCGAAGAAGTCTTGTTCTGTTTCTTAGAGGCTTACCCCCCTCCCGACATTTTTTAATCACCTCATTGTCTTACTCCGGTCTCAACGACTTTTTTGTGTCTGAGTCCTTTGAAAAGAGTCGAGGTGATAGGATTAACGCCTTCTTCTCCTTTAAGGGGGTCCACAAAGCCTAGTGTCGAAGGAAGCCTTGTGGTCAAACCTCTTAGGTAAATTTGGTGACTACTCGATAAAAATTCTTTACAGTGGGTGAGGAAGGTTTCTCACCCACGAAAAAGAAGAAGAATTTTAATCTACTTAGAAGTGAGGAAGTCGTTGACCCCGTCCTTACCTGAGGAGGGGAGTTGCAAAAAAAAAATCATGTGAGTGTTTTAACACATTGGTTGTGGTGGTAGATTAAGGTTTTCGAAACAGTGTGGTTTTTCTTTGGAGTGTGGGTAGTCATCAGTTCCGTGACTAAAAAGTCTAGTGCGCCGCCTCGGACTAAGTACTCCTCCAAAACACAAAAAATTTTCACGGGGAGGAAAATACCTCCTAAGACTTAGGGCTGTTGGTACGAAAACCGTGTAAAAGTTGATAGACCTTGCCTTTATCAAGACTCTATGTAAGAAGATACATGTCTATATGTATATATATAAAGAACTTTTTGACGATCAGTGACGATCAGTAAAACCCGAGGTGGGGAAGGACGTTAGTTTCGAAGATGTGCGATGTTTCCTAAAAGGAATATTCCATTTTCTCCGAACGATCTATGTACACCGTTTCGTTGTCCTTCTACAGCCAATTAGTGTGTTTTTAGATTTGGTCGACAGCCCTCCGTCTGGGTCTTCAGACGGTGTGCGGCCGAGAACCGAACGAGATGTTCTCGGACTTTTTCCGAAGGGGAGGGGGGACCCGAAGTAAGGAAGATTGGTCCTTGGAAGAATTCCGAAAGAGGGGAAACGGACTGGTTCTCTTCGTACGAAACTTTTCACTTGAAAAATTCTTCAAGCTTTGAAAAGGTTTTTGTAGAAAGGAGGGTTGACCTACCAGGGTAAGGACTCAGAACCGAGGTTCGACTCCCGGTAAAAATTCGTCCTCATTAACAGGAGGTCGCTCTACCGAACCCTACTCTAGTCTCCCTCCCAATACGGCCAATGCACACACTTTCTCCGGCTTGGTCGATGACAACCCTCCGAATGTGGTCCAAAGATTCCCGAGAAGTGCGGTTCCGCCGGGAACGTCCTAATTTCCGAAACTGAGGTCGGTCGTGCCTTTGTTCAGAAACCCCCGCACCCCCCGCCAAGAATGGGTCTAGATAGCTAGGGGTGTCGTCACGGGAGACGGACCCGTAGAAAAGGTGAAGACCCCAGGGTGGGACTCAGAGTTGTGAGGTCGAAAGGCTCTGGGACCCGGAGGTGTGAGAAGGGGGTTGAAAGAAAGACTCAGAAACGTCAGAGAACAGGGTCGTTTGAGAATGAATAAGATTCTGACGAGTCGGAGGTATAACTTCGAATAGGGTGACCGACCAAGAAAGACAGTACGAGGGTCGATTGTCTTGTGTTTGAGGGCGGTGGGCGGTACCATTAGTCGGAATAGACAGACTGAGGGGAACGGGGGTGATCCGACACTCGGGGAGATTCCCATCTTACGCCCCTCTTTTCGCGTTCTTGTCTCGTGGATCATCCACGGTCCGTCTCTCCAAAAGGAGGTGTCAGGGAGAGTCGTTAGGAGGCCTCCCCCCACCCGTAATAACAGTGGGGCTGAAACCTCTGTGCGAGGAGGATCCTCAGTTCATGGTTCACCCTACCCTACCCTACCCTGACCTTATGTCTAGAGAGAGGTCAAGGTCTCCACCGGTGGTGGACAGGGCAGGGTTCCCAGTAGTTCCCTGCCTCTCTCCCGCCACTCGGGGGGACGGGGGTAAGTCGGGGTCCGGAGCGTAAAACGTCGCCGGCGTGTGTTTTGCCGGCACCCAGCTCCCGGGGCTCGATTGTAAGGTTCCCCGAAGCGCTCGGTCCGTCCCAGGGCGCCGGGAGCAAGGGCGTCCCCTGGTCGACCCCTCCCTTTCCGGCCGCCGAGCCCTTGACTTGAAGGCGGGGGGCGGACCTCGTCTGTGCAGCGGCGGCGCGGGGACCCTTGTCGACCCTTTCAAGCCGTCCTTGGCCCTTCGGGACCTCCACCGCTCTTTCACGCCGCGGGGGTGGGGGTGGGGGTCATAGCCGGCCAGGTTGGGGTCTGTTACCTTCGAGTTGCAAAAGTGAGAGTGAAGGGCGAGGATCCACCTCGGCATCGAGGGGCGGGAGAGGGCGGGCCTAGGTCCGCGGCCGCCGCCGCTCAGCCTTCCGTCGTCCCACGGGGGATGGAGGTGAGGGGTGAGGACCTAGCGCGTGGGGGGGGAATGTAGAGGGGGTAAAGGGCGAGGTGGTCGGGGCGGGCTGGGCCTACGCCGCGGGGGAGGGGGGCAGGGTCCGGTCCCTTCCTCTTACCGCCACCTCCTACCCCAGAGACGTCGGCCAGGCGCTAGGCCTCGCGACCCCAGGCTCCCACGCTTTCACCCTAGTCCTCCCCCGCTGTCGCCTACCGCCCGCCCCTCGCGCTCTTCGCCCACCGTGGCCCTTTTCCCTTCTTTCCTCCCACTGCCGCCCCGGCCCCCACGCCCTCGGGCCCGCGCGCCCCGGTCCCGCGCCCGAGAGTGAAAGAGCGCGGCGAGCGCGAGCGGCAGGTCGAGCGCGACGTCCGGGACGCGCGCCAGGAGGCGGAGTAGACGAACGACGACGTCCCGGACCTAGAACGCAAAGTGGCGGAGGTCGCTCAACTCCGGTCGGTACCGCGCCTCCGCGTGCGTCGCCCGCCGCCCGTCGCCGCCCGCGAGCCAAGCCGAGCCGAGGCCGTTCTCGACGTCGTCGGCGCGGGGCCCGGGGCTCGGAAACGGACGTGGCCCCGGCGGGGGCGGAGAGGGGCGGGGGCCGGGCCGGCGGCAGCCCCGCTACTCCAGTGGGCCGGCCCGTCGGCTGCAGTCGTGGCGACCCCCTCCCGGACTGCAGCCGTGGCGACCGGCGTCGACGACCTTTCACGGGGAAAAGCCCTGAATAAACCTCTTTCGCGGCCCTCCGTGGCGGAAGAGGAGAAGGAGGAGGAGAAGGAGCTCGCGAAGGGCGGGCGGGCCGGGGGCCCGAGGACGGGCCGGGCCGGGCCGGCCCGGGCCGGCGCCCGCGGGGGCAATGACCCGTGCATGCAGCCTCCGAAAGAAGAGACAGTCGAGGTCGAAGAGGACGCGCAGAAAGTCCAAGAGCCTCATAAACAGGTCGAGCAGGAGCCAGGGGAATTCGAAGAAGACCTCCACCCAGTCAAGGAGGAGGTGGACCCCTGTCTAGCCCCCTGCGTAGTCGGATCCCCCGGGGCAGGAGCGCCACGTCTGCGCGGGGGGTGTGAGTGTTCTTAGGTGCAAAGGACTAGACACTTTGTCCCTCTTTTTACAAGACGGGGTGAGTGAGTTACGTTGTGAGTATGGATAATTGTGCCGAAAGTGTAGGAAGGGAACAGGACCCTGGTCGACACAAATAGAAAAACCCCCGAGGGTCATGAGAACGTCTTAGATAGTGTCGAAAACTCTTTGTTCAGGGCTGTGCAAAAGATCTTTGAGCCCCAGTTCAAACGTCGGAGGGGCCACCTCAGAGTATGAGACCGGACCTGGTAGGGGGATGGGAGTTGGAAGGGTTGTAACCGTCGGTCTGGGATGGAGACCCCTCTTGGACGGTACCGAGGGATAACGGGTTTTCCCACTTTTTTACTTTCACAATCGGTGAGTCAGCACAGGGTGAGAAACACTGGGGTACTTGACATATCGGGTGGTCCGGGGAGACAGGTACCTTAAGAGGTCCGTTCTTATGACCTCACCCAACGGTAAGGGAACAGATCCCCTAGAAGGACTGGGTTCCTCGGTTGGACCTTGGACGGTACCAAGGGATAACGGGTTCTCTCACCAAGAGTGTTTTATGGGACTTCCAAACTTTCCGAGTTGGCGACGGGGACAGGGGGTGAGGACCTTGAAACACTTCGAATGACCTTCTCTCGATGAGGAATTTCTAGTGAAAGAACCTTCTAAGTCCAATCCCGAAAAGTCAAGAACGTCAGACCGAACACAAATTATTTTTACAGGGGTTGTGAGGGGTTTAAAAGTCAGGAAAAGTAAATAGGTCTCTCAGAACGGGGGAGGGCCGTGAGGGTCAAACTCTTCAGGATACCTTATGTTTCTGGGGAATTGGAAAGGTAGTGGGGAGTGGTGTGGTCAGTTCCCAGTTGAGTCTTTCGAAGAGACAGTGGAAGGAAGGGAGACGTGGAGGGGAAGGACGGGGATTGAAACCCGACCCCACGAGTCAGGGCGAGTTCAAAACTAGACTGAAATACAGAGTCCACTAAACTGGGGACCAGGATAAGTACGACGGTTCCACTCGTCTGTCGGGAGAACCCGGGACGTAGGAGGAGGACGAAGGAGGAGTATCGTCCTTCGGGCCTCTCCACCTCACTGATAGGCACCTAGTGTGTCGTGACCTAAACTTAGGTGTAGACTTGTTCGGGAGGATTGGCTGGATGAAAAGACGTCGGAGGGCACCGAACGAGGACAAGTCAGGACTCTGCTACACGTTTTGCACGGTCCACGATACACACAACACATGCACAAAGTGTATACACACACACGCGTGTACGTCTAAGAATTTTCCCGACGATAAGGTCGGAGGGTAAGGGTCCTGAAGACTCTCAGAATGACTACTCGACTCCTTACCTTTTCCCCACCCCCTAGACTCCTCCTCCTCCCACCGACGTCGAAGGCGGATATTGTCCCAAGTGGTCGGGACTGGAACTGTAGATCCGTTCCTCGGGCCTTCCGAGGTTTAGGGGCGTCAGACTGGGACAGGGGGAAAGACCGGAGACAGCAGTAGACGTTTTACCTTCGGAACTGGACCACCAGAGGGTCGTGGGACCGTCGACGAAAACTTGAAGGCGAAAGTGCCTCTTTTACTCGGTCAAAGGAATTTCTTTGTCCAGTCGGACTGGGTTGTAGGTGGACTGAAGGAAGGTCGGGACATGTCACGTCGTAAAGGATCCACGATCCTGAAGGGGACTGTCAGGTCGCCAGGTCTGAGACACGAAGGTGATGTCCCGTACCCAAGCTAGGGACCAGTCCCTTGATTCCAGGACGGACACCACCGGTTTTTTTAAAAAAGATATCGTCGTAAAGGAACCACGACACACGGTCCGCATTACGAGAAAATTTTACTTTCTGACTCCCGTCTAAGATGTCGCAGTCCGAGTAAACCACCCACAGTTCTAACAAAAACTACTGAAAAAGACCTGTTATTTCCCACCCCTGACACTATTCAACCCGTCCCCCGATACTTCGTCAATCTTACGGCCACAGTGTTTTCCCCTTTCACTTTCACTTCAGCAGAGGCTGAGAAACGCTGGGGTACCTGATACCGGGTGGTCTGAGAAGGCAGACACCCTAAGAGGTCCGTTCTCATGACCTCACCCAACGGTAAAGGAAGAGGTCCTCTAGAAGGGTTGGGTCCCTAGCTTGGGTTCAGAGGGCGTAACGTTCGTCTGTGAAATGGTAGACTCGGTGGTCCCTTCGAGTTTTCCCATTTGTCAGGGATTTACTTTTACCCTGGACGGACTCCGGGAAGTCTCTCCCGTAAACTTGGGAACAGTCTGACTGAAGTTTCGACCAAACGAACTGGAGATCCGATCCGACACGCGTGCCGGGTCGTTCGGGAGGAGGAAAACTGGAGGGGTGGGTCCAGGGAAGGGACCCACCAGACGTGACAACGTGACCCAGGGATCAGGGACAGGGTGGGAGACCGGGGTGGGACTGGGGACCCCGTCCCCATGCGGAGACACAAACCGCGACAGAGGGAATCCCTAAAAGGACTACCGAGTCGACCATTTCTTAGGTGGACGTCAGGTCCTCTGGGTCCTCTACACCCAAGTTAGGGACCCAACCCTTTTAGGGGACCTCCTCCTTTAAGAGGTCATAAGAAAGGACCTCTTAGGGGACCTGTCTCTTTGGACCGCCGATGTCAAGTTTACCAACGTTTCTCAGCCTAAGCTGACTCACTGATTCGTGTGTGGGACCCCGACGACCCCGGGAATCACTTTGTCCGGATGCAGTGAGACCCGAGGTCATAGCGGGTCGTGTCTTGACCCGAGTTACAAGTGGTACCTTGGGGCCCCCTTCAAACGTCTTACTTAGTTACTATGTTAACGTTCAGGGAGTCACCAACCTCGGTCCAGACTTTTTTATTTCGACTGTGCCCAGTCCAAGGACAGGGAGACTTGACGTGTGTGTGTTTCGTGGATCCTACACACCACAGAACGACCCCTCCGACTCGGAGTGTGACCGAGAGGTTCCAGAGGGAGTTCAGTGAAGGAAGAACCTCGGAGTCAAAGAGACGGACATTTTACCGGTCCTTACAGTACCTACCGTCTGGAATCAGGGACGTTTACCCCGGAAACCCGACCCGACTCCGTCCTACACCCCAGTTTCCGGTCAACCCCGCCTACAGTGACGGGACGCTCCCCGCACCAGTCCTTCGTCCGGTCCCTCCGGGCCGGGTAAGGGTATGACACGTCTCTCCCAAACCTTGCCCCCGAAACGACGTCCTAGGGACTCCCAGTCCGACCGGGTTCTGGGTACGAGAGACCGGAGGACTTCGTATTCCGTGAGGCTTATTCGAATCGGAAAGCACTAGAGGACGGAAACAAGGGTCCGTCTTACCCGATAGACGAGATATCCCGAGTCCGAAGACGAAACGTGGAGACCGTAGAATGCATGGGAGATAGTCTTCCGTAGTAAACGGGGGTAAAGAGTCTACTCTTGTGACTTCCTCGAGTCACTTTCTCGTCGTCGTTACACGGGACCAATGTCTCAATCTACTAGACCTGACCTACACTCGTGTTCAGGTACCCCATCGTCTCAACCTGTACTGACTCGTGCGTACGCACTTGGTGGGATCATCCGTCGAAACCCGTTTTTTTTTTTTTTTTTGGTCTTACTTTTAGGTTAACCTCTAGTCTCTGGGATAGGGGTGGAGGAACCGGGACGTCGACCACCCTACGAACCTCCTCGTAAGGGAAAACCTGAACACAGACGGGACCCCGAAGGGAGCACCAAGCCACCATTTTTTTAAGAGGACGCTAAGTCCATTAAACCCAAACTAGGGACTCAACCCTTCTAGGGGACCTCTTCCTTTACTGTTGGGTGAGGTCATAAGAACGGACCTTTTAGGGTACCTGTCTCCTCGGACCGCCCGATATCAGGTACCCCAGTGTTTTCTCAGTATGTCCTGGCTCGTTGACTTGTTGACGAAACCATCTTATACGACATAGTCAGTGAGTGTGAAATCACGCTCAATCTCGGTAACTTAACGAAAATAGACTTAGGGACCGATTTCGGGAGTACGACTTGCGAATCAGCGAGCCAGCACAGGTTGAGAAACGTTGGGGTACCTTACATCGGGCGGTCCGAGGAGGCAGGTACCCCTAAGAGGTCCGTTCTTATGACCTCACCCAACGGTACGGAACGGCGTTTCGGGAGTACCATTCACGATTTACTACCTACCTCCGGCGTCGAGTCTCGGTCGTGTCCTACCCGCAAACACAAACGGTCCCTCCCTCCTCCCAAACACCGTCCCTCGTGACTCCCACCCCGACAGGACACGCCTATACAATGCCGCGTGAATCCCATCGAGGCCCTGTGACCCCCTACCCCTCGGGTTTCCCCTTCATCCCACCCCATCCTTTTTTAGGACTCAATGACCTCGCGAATGTCACGTGGCCCATGGTGCGGTTCCCGAGGTGGACGGAGCAGTGGAGATCAGGAGGGTGCCACCATTCCCTTCGTCGCGACAGTGAAGGAGTAAAGTGTGTACATCGGCGTCTTCGTGTCTCTCCACTTCGACCGAAGGGACCACCGGGTCGCCGTTTCGTAGACGGACGCTACGCCCTTTGGACCCAAACTCGGGACCCAACCCTTCTTGGGGGACCTCCTCCCGTACCGTTGGGTGAGGTCACAAGAACGGACCTCTTAGGGTGTCTGTCCTCGGACCACCCGATGTCAGGTGTCCCAGTGTTTCTCAGTCTGTGTTGACTCCACTGGATCGTACGTCGTTCGTACGGGTTACGGACTTGACACTTGGACCGGTTAGACTCGAGTCTCGGACGTGAAAATGGACGACTCGACCGGACCGCGGGTCCTACCCGTCCCGACCCGTGAACCACAGTGGTAGGACCCGCAGAGGACCCCGAATAGTCTCTGGGACTTCGAGGGGTCCCGGACCGTCAACTGGGGTCCACCCCGTCCGATGACACCCTCCCTAGTTCTGAGGGAAGGGAGGAGAATGACCGACGAGCCTGGTGGGTCTGGGTCTGTTGACTGAGGACAAGAGACGGGGTTCGGTTCCGGAACCCTGACAGGTCGGGTCGAGGGAAGGTAACCGAGAGACTACCTGGGGACAACAGGGCCGGGGACCCTTAGAATAGGGGTTTCGAGACTTAGGTCCCGGAGACGGACGGTCTCCGCGGGGTGGAAGGGGACGGTCCGAGTGTCGTTCCCGTGGGAGTCTCTGTGTAACTCTAAGAGTTCAAGTGGGACTTTAGAGATGGGTGGGGTCAGGGGTTTGGGAGTAGTCGACGGCAACGTCGGTCAGTGTCGACGGGGTGGTGTGTGGGTATGGAAGCCGGTGTGAAGGGTTAGACAGTGGGTGTGAGTGTGTGTCTATGGGGTTGAATTTGTGTTAGTACGCTATCCGCGTGTGCATGGGACTGTTTGTACGTGCGTGGGTGCGGTCGGGTCTACGTCAGTGGAGTTGTGTGTGTGTGAGTGGGACTGTGTGTGTTAAAGTAGTTGTAGTACAGTTGTAAACATGTTCTTGTGTGTCCATCAGAGAAGGGGACAACCATTTTGGGTCCCGTTATGGTGGTAGTTATGAGCGAGTCTGAGTGTTTGTGTAGGTATGAAAAAGTGTGGGTGACAGTTGTCGATGTGTGAGTCCGGAAGGAGCCGTGTATAAGAGTCGGTGGAAGTCCAGAGGTGTGTCGGTCTTGTGTGTGTTGTCTGCATCTGTGTGTTTACGAGTCTACATGTGTTTATGGAAAGTATATGTGTGTCGTCGGGATTTGGTGGGGACGATTGTGTGGGGCGTACCACTAGGGGAGTGGGGTTGTGTGGAGGAGTCTGAGAGCAGAAACGTGTGTGTGTGTGTTCGTCGGGTGTGTTTACGGGGAGGGAAAGAATGTGCGAAAGGGTGGGAGAGAGAGTGAGTGAAACGAAGGTGACCGGAACGACCTTCGCCCACGTCAGCCGGGGGAGAGAGGGTCGGGTCCTTGGGGAGGTCCCTTCTGTTATCAGGGGAATGAGAGAGAGTCGGTCTCGTAGTGGGGGACAGAGTCGGAGCCAGAGGGTTCAGGATTCCAAAGGACTCTAAGGGTGGGAGGTGGGGTCTTGAAGTGGTCGAGTCTCTCCCACGACCCGTCGGAACCGCGCCGGGTCGCCTCCATGTAGTGGACGAACGTGAAGAGGAGCCGTCGAAAGAATAGGCTGAGGCGGACGAGCCGGGCCAGCTACCGCAAGAGGAACAGGTCGAAGTCGTAGACGTAGAAGAAGAACTACCGGAGGTACCGACCCACCACCCCCCGGCACCCACGTCTCCCCCGACGCCGCCGACACCGCAGTTCACTCGTCGGTCCCGCCGCCTCTCCGGGAATATCCGAGGACCCCACGCGGCGGGACGACGCCCCACTCAGAACCTCCTCCGGGTTTGCGTCCGGCGGACCCGGTCGGCGGTGAACGAACGAACGAGTCCTCCTGAACCGGTCGAGTGGCCGGAGGGACGTCGGGAGCGGAATAAACCCGGATCCTAAAAGAGTTTCCCTTTTTTTTTTTTTTTTCGGTCTGGGTAAAGGTAAAAATTGGACCACTATGTCCAGGGCACACCCGTTCGCCCGTGTCCCGACCGAGTCCTCCTACTCCGACCGGACACATGGCCGGAGTCACAGGGGTAGACACCAACCCACCCGACTTCTCCCGACCACCCAACCATTCTCAACCTCACTCCACCCGTCTCCTCCGAGGAAAAGAGGGAAGAGGGGCGACGAAGACCCGGGGAGGTCCATGACCCCTGGTCCCGACGTGGGGCAGAAGGCGGTGGGGACCTCCGGAGGGACCTATCGAGGGTGGAGGTAGACGGGTCAGACAGAGGGACGTAAATAGAACAGAAGGAAACCCACTGACAGAACACAGAGAGAGAGGACGGAAACACAGAGAGAGGTAGAGCAAAACAGAGACACAGACAGAGAGACACAGAAAGAGGCAAAAGGAGAAGGACAGAGGGGCAGAGAAACCCAGAGAGGGAGGAACCTGAAAGAGACGTAGAGAAACAGAGAGGGGCGGGTGGGTGGCAGAGAAAGAGATGCTGAGACAGAGGGAGACAGCAGAGTGGACGGGGACGCCTAGACTGAGTGGTCCCGATCTACCTGGGCCCGACAGAAAGGGACCCTTAGAGACCCTCCGGTTCCGTCCGGGTCTGGTCTGAGACCTGCGGAAGGAACTGAGAACGGGAGAGGGAGGGGACGAGTCTTAGACCGGTGCCGAGAGGTCGTGACCGTCCCTGTCCTTCACCGAATGGAGGAGTCGGAGAGTGAGTCCTGAGGACGGGTGAGGGTGGGGATCGAGAGGGGAGTGAGTTGAGTCGAGGAGGTGACGAAGGGGTCATCCCGTAAATAATAACAATAATAAACTAGTAGACAAAACCTGACACTCGTCGAAACCCCGTCAGGACAACGGACTCAGAACAGACACCGGGAGACTTACGTGGGGACCTTCTAGTCTTTCAGGAATAATTAAGTTTACTCGTCAAGGGAGACATGTCAGTACGTGAGCGAGTATGTAAGTGTGTGTCTGTGTAGAGATTGATCCTTTGAAGATAAGTAGGACGTTTCGGGTCTAGTCTACCGGGGAAGGAGGTCCTTCGGGAGGACATGAGATCTGTTTCGAGACCTGGGGGTCGGGTCGTAGTTCTGAAGATATACCCTAACTCGTCTCCATCCCTGACGTCTCCCTCACTTTATTTCCGTAACCCGTCATCCGTCGTGGTGACCCCTCACACCCCCAGTCCGATTCTAGATCTCAGGGGTCGTGAAGAGACGGTGGAGGACTAAGGAAGTGACGGAGAATTTGGTCGAAAGAAAAGAAACAGTACCACTCTAGTCCCACTCTGGTAGAGGGGACGTATGTGGGGGGTGGGGGTAACCGTGTTTCCGGTTTTACCATCGTGTGTCTTATAAGATCTTGGAAAGAGTACGAGGTTTCTGTGCAAAGAGGGGTACAAGTCCTCGACTCTACGAGTTGGGTCTGGGGAGGAGTTGAGAGAAGTAGGTGGAGGGAATAGAGTGGGTCGGGATACAGGACCGACACGGCTTACGAAAGGGAATACTATCTTCGTATGGCAGTATTAACGTAGAACTTTTTAACTCACTGCTAATTGTCTGTGATCTATTTAGTGCCTTATGGCGAGTAATTAACATGTGGTGCACACCCTGCGGTATGAGTCGTAGTCTGAGTGTCACAGAGTGACTTTGGAGGGACTTGGGATTCTCAAGCCCTTGACTGAAAAAAAAAAAATTCTTAACATCTTAAACCGAAAAACAAAATACAACCTCAACTAATCGTCACAACACAATCAAAGTCGACATGGTGCTTCACTAAGTCAATATGTGTATGTACATAGTCAAGAAATCGTTTAAGAAAGGGGACCTGAAGGGACTACCAGGTCACCAATTCTTAGGTGGACGATTACGTCCTCTGTGTCCAAGTCAGGAACCAGACCCTTCTCGGCTGTATGACACCCCGTTGATTCGGGTATTCGACGTCGATGGTTCGGGTGTGCGGATCTCGGACACGACACGTTGCCTCCTTCGGCGGAGTGCCTCGGACACGGGGACGTCGATCTCTCATCGGGGGTGAGCGGCGTTGTTCTCTTTCGGGAGTCGTTGTTAGTGGGTCGTGTCGGTATTTATTTATTAATTAATTCAATTTTTTTAAGGAAAGGGGTGAATCCAACAATGTATTATAACCCGTCTCAAGGGGAACGGTGTGTCGGTCAGGGACGACCAATAGGTAAAGTTTATGTCGTCACACATGTACAGTCGGAGGGACTTGGAATTCTTCATCTCCTGACAAAAATAAGGGCAAAATATCTTTTCCTTGGACTCCGGGTCTCACCGGGTACGTCCCAGGAGCTCGAACGCTCAGTGACCTAGGGTGACTGAGACTTCAGGATTCTGGGATGGGAAGGTGACATAGAAGTTTACGGGGCCGAGGGTAGGAGACTGACAGAGTCCCGTCCAGTAGTCTCCAGTCGAGAGATGTGGGGACTACAGGGGGTCCCTCTGGGACCCTGGGTCGGAGTAGCGTCCACGACTCATCCCATCTGGGAACAGGGACCTTCTCGGTGAACAAGTCCCTCGAGGGCGTCCACCTTAGGCTACGGTTCCTTCCCTGTTCCGCCAGTCCTTACCACAATCTCGGGTCGGGACCGGGGACGGGACGTCGGAATTCTGACCTGAATGTACAAGAGACACATACACGGGGTCCCTGTGGGGTCTTCAGGACCCGTCCCGGCCTTCCCAGTAGACCCCAAGGACCGGGGACCTCCGGCACCAGGTCGAGAGGTCTGACAAACCGGACCCCGTACCCCACCTACTTTGGACTGTAAATATCGAATCTTCCTCACTCGAGGGAAGAACTTGGAGTGAGAGGTTGACCCCCAGGACTCCTGACCCTACCCCCGTCGCGAGGTACGACGGTGGACCGCTGGGGTGTAGGGACTCTGAACCCCAGTGAATAACTCGTGGATGATGTACGTCCGTGACACGTCCCAAACCTCCGTTCCTGTACTGAGTCGGGTCACCCCTCTCTGGTTATAGACGTTTGGTAACTGATTAAACAATCCATCCTATCCCGTTTGAAGACAGAATCCAACCCTAAGGGGTCTTCGCCTAAGACTCTGTTTTTCAGTTCTCGTTAATGAAATAAACCCTCCAATACGTTTCTGTGTATCTATTCCCCACCCTTTCACCTGTCTTTCCTTCCTCCGACTATTTCAGAGGAAATACCCCTTCGGTCAATGGTGAGAACTCTAACCCCGTGTCAGGGTGTTCCCTGGAGATCTCCCGTCGTCTCTCGTACGGAAAACCTCAAACTCCTGGGTTGTCCCCTTCCTCGACCTCGTAAATAGGTTAAGGGCAGGAGTAGTCAACTTCCGTCGGGGACCCACACGACTATACGGTCGGAAGATAGACCGGAAACACACCCGGTGGAGGTCGAAGTCGTCGACGTCTTTCTGGGAAGGGAACGAAGAGACGGGGACGTATTCACGACCCTCTTCCTTCGGGAACCACATCCTTGGATTAATCGAAAAAAAAGAAATCTTGACCTCCTATTAACGAAATGTTACGAGACAATCAAAGACGACACGTCACTTCACTTGGACGATATACACATGTATATAGGGGAGGGAGAACTTGGGCCGGCGGGACGGGGGGTAGAGTGGTTAGATCCGGTAGTGTCTCGCAGCCTGACTCGAAGGATACCAAATGTCGTCGAAGGGTGATAGATAACGTGTGTACCATCACACATATACAGTCAAGATTAGAGGGTTAAGTAGGGTAAGAGAGGAGGGTGGGACAGGTGGACAGACAGACACACAGAGACAAGGACGGGACCTTTATCTAAGTAGACACGGTAAAAAGATCTAAAGTGTATATAGACAATGATACGTTATAAATAAAAAGAGAAAGACTGAATGAAGTGAAACAAACTGTCTGTGATCCAGGTCGATGTAGAAGATGTTTACTGGGCTAAAGTAAGGAAAAGTATCTACTCACTATAAGGTAACATATATATGCCTGGTGTAGAAGAAATAGGTAAGTAGACGGAAACCTGTAAATCCAACGAAGGTACAGGACCGATGACATTCATCACGATACTACTTGTATCTCTCTGTACACAGAAAAACTTTGGAACTAATCAAAACCCACCTTTAGTCCCTTCCGAAGGGACTCCTCCACCGCCATCTCCACTCCAGACTTCCTCCTGACATTTCCCCAACGGGGACGAGGAGGGTTCTAGAGACGACCTTAAACTCTGTGTGTCTCTCTCACTCCCCGATCTGACTTAAATCCCTGATGACTTCCTTTTCTCGTTTCTACAAGAATCCAACGTAGGCTACCTCAGAACGAGCAAGTCATTATTGTACTTTTACAATTACTGACTTTACTGCGACCGATTTCTACTGGGTCTCGCACACGACTCACCCAGCACACGTCGTACACCCCCACCCGTCTTTACCTCCTGAGTGAGTGGGAAGTGACTCTCGGAACACGACACACATGAACCTCAGGGGAGTCGTCTCTTGGACGAGTCGAAAGTGTAGGGTTTCAGTCCTAGACTTAAACTCAGACAGACTAAAGGGACCTGAGATTTTGGTTGTGACGAAGCCCGGACGAGGGAACAAGTAATTCTTAGTAACCCCCTCCTCGGTCACACCCCTCCTCCCTCGTTTCCCGAGACACAGGAGGGGTTTAAGAACGTCTGACTGAGATTCCCTTGACACACCCAATGTCTCGAACGGGTGTTTACGACTTTTTGTCCGTACTGGTGTTCGAAATTCCGTAGCAGTATTATTACTTAGTATTAATGACACTTGTGACTGTGCCGGGAGTTAGACGGACGCGACTCACGGAGTGTATATATTCGAGTATATAATTAAAAGTGTTATTTGGATACTATCCCCGACAATAATCAGGGTAAAAATGTCGTCCTCTTTGACCTCGTGTCTCTCCCGTTCTTTCAACGAGTTCCAGTGTGTCGACTTTTCGCCGTTTTCGTTCTAAACTTGAATCCGAACAGACTGATGTCAAAGGTGCGACTAGTGGATATGACTTCTCGGTGGAGTATACAAACCACAGGTCGGGTTTAATGGAAGTGTCTGTTGTTGGTAACGGGTAACCCATAGTCTCGATGGCGATAGCCCTCTCCTAGGAGACACTCAGGGTCCATAAAGATATGTCGAACGCTCGTTCCTACACCTGCCGAACGGAAGACCGATAGAAAAGTTCCTACAAACATCTCGTTTGTCGGGACCTTCTGTCCTAAAGAACGAGACCTCGTCTCTCGTCCAAACAAACGACAGGTATATTATTCCAATTACGAAGGAAGACTGTATTTACATCCTGTCCAAACAAGTACCAGGTGTCTTTTCTGTCTGCGAAGATTTGAGTCTCAATGAGGCGGTACCACGTTTGGGTCGCGAGTGGACCCGGCAGGGACAACCCGTGAACCTCCTTTTTCGTTTTTGCACTTCAAGTACGGCGGACGACACGACACTCTTTATTTTCAGGAACTAGAGACTCGGACCTCAGAATACAGAAGACAGTTGTAGGTACTTTGATCGTCCAATTTATTTTTCGAATTCGAAAAAACCCCCTTTTTTTTTCCTTTTATTTCTAATTTATTAGTTATTTCAATTTCTTTTATATAAATATTATAAATGTTATATTAAGTTTTATTTTAAGTTATTCACTCGTTAAAATTTTCTGTGTATATCAGTTCTAATCCTTCTATCTCTGTATTAATATACCCCGAAGGGACCACCGAGTCGTCACTTCCTTAGGTGGACGTTACGTCCTCTGCATCCTCTACGCCCAAGTTAGGGACCCAGACCTTCTAGTTTGAGAAAACGTTAGAGTACCTGACATCGGACGTCCAAGGAGACAGGTACCCTAAAGGGACCCCCGCTTATGAACTCATAAGAACTCATAACCGGTGGAGTGCGCTTCTCAACTGAGTGACCTCTTCTGAGACTACGACCCTCCCTAACCCCCGTCCTCCTCTTCCCCTGCTGTCTCCTACTCTACCGACCTACCGTAGTGCCTGAGCTACCTGCACTCAGACTCACTTGAGGCCCTCTACCACTACCTGTCCCTCCGGACCGCACGACGCTAAGTACCCCAGCGTTTCTCAGCCTGTGCTGACTCGCTGACTTGACTTGACTTGACTTGACTTATGAACTCTCCCAACGATAAAGGAGGAGGTCCCCTAGAAGGACTGGGTCCCTAACTTGAACTCAGAGGATGGAACCGTCTACCTAAGAAATGATGACTCAGTGGTCCTCTTCCTTTACCGTTGGGTGAGGTCATGAGAACGGACCTTTTAGGGTACCTGCCTCCTCGGACCATCCGATGTCAGGTACCCCAACGTTTCTCGACCTGTGCTGGCTCGCTGAAGCGAAAGTGGTCCCTTCGGATATACCATGAAATATTTAATGGTTCAGAGTTTTTGATTTTGTTTTTTTGGACACTCGAACATTCATTTCAGGGTCTGGGAAGTGTAAAGATCTATGGATAAATGAGAGAGAGACACTACAATGGACTGTGGTTCTACAGAGTGGACCCTAGGACCTAAATCGGATAGATTCGTGGAGACGACGACAGAAAGACTGGACTACTTCTTACCCCACCATTTCTCAATTGTGTACAGTAGGAAAGTCCAACCAAAGGATCAGAACCACGATAAGTGTAAAACCTGACCTTAAGAAATATCAAATTCAGATAGAACACGTGACACCCTACAACTCATCGTAGGAACCTAAGGTGGGTGACCCACGGTAATCGGGGAGTGGGGGTCCTGATTGTTGTGTTTTACAAAGGTACGTAACCGTTACAAGGAACACGCACACACAACGTACACACGCACAAAGTGCGTACGATTTAACGAAGTCAACACAGGTTGGGAAACGCTGGGGTACCTGACATCGGACGGTCCGAGGAGAGACAGGTATCCTAAGAGGTCCGTTCTTAAGACCTCACCCATCGGTGAGGGAAGGGGTCCCCTAGAAGGGCTAGGTCCCTAGCTTGCGAACAGAGGACGTAACCCCCGTCTAAGAAATGACAGACTCGGTGCCACCCAATTTAGGAGGACGAGTAACTCTTAGTGAGGAAAATCCTTCCGGACTGTAACCCCGTAGTTCGTTTAGACGGAAGAATTTTTTATATATAAATAAATAAAAACCAACACGACCCAGAAGCGACACCACAGTCGAAAAGAAATCCACGGTGCTCGTCCCCGATAAGAAGCAACACTACGAGTCCGAAGAGCAACGCCACCGAAGAGAACAACACCTCGTGTCTGAAGTCCGTACTCCCAAGTCCTCAACACCAAGGGTCCGGGCTCCCGTGTCCGAGTTATCAACACCGCGTGACTGAATCAACGAGACTCCGGACACCCTAGAAGGGTCTAGCCCCTAACTTGGGCGCAGAAGACGTACCCGTCCGCCTAAGAAATGGTGACTTTTCGACGGAAGAAAACAGAATCCCCCAGACAAAAAACCCCCAATCAAACGAACAAAATGAGGGGTTAATATACCTTATGAATGTTGTGAGAGTCAAACTTGTGCCCGTACAACCTTCAGGACCTTGAAACTTACTTACTTACTCAGTTACCCATTCACTCTTTTTCATTGTTATCTTGACATGTGGGTAAAAGTACCGCCGCACTGCGTGTTCTGGATTCACCACCCCTGTTGGGATCACTGGTGACTACTTACCTACCTACTTGTCTTGCACCAAGCAGGTGTGTCACCTTCGGTGTGGGAATTTTTCCCTTCCCTTAAGACTGTGAACGACGTTACATTTACTGTGAACTCCTGTAATACGATTCCACTTTATTCGGTCAGTTTCTTTCCTCTTCACACCATACTAAGCACTTCCTAGAATCAAGAGACTGGTTCCGAACTTGGACCCAAGGACGTCACCTTTGTCAGAATCGGTGACCTCGAGGTCCCTTTAGGGACTAAGTAGAATATTTTCCAGGGACACGCACACACACACGAGGCAGTCAGCCAGCACAGACTGAGAAACACTGGGTACCTGACATCGGGCGGTCCGAGGAGACAGGACCTTAAAAGGTCCGTTCTTACACCGCACTCAACGGTAAAGGATGAGGTCCGCTAGAAGGGCTGGTTCCCCAGTTTGAGTCCAGAGAACATAGAGGACGTGACCGCTCACCTAAATGAGGACGCGACACAACCTTCGGGTACTCCGAGGATCTATCAGTTTAAGAGTCTCTACCTTCTTTCGTCTTACCACCCACGGTCCCCGATTCCCCACCTTTACTCCTCGTTCCAAAACTACCTCTGTCAGGGTCAAAACGTTCTACTTTTCTCAAGCCCTCTACCAACCACCACTACCGACGTGTCATTGTACTTCTATGAATTACGAGGAATTGCCATGTGAATGTTTTCTATTTCTACCAGTTAGAATACAAAACACACAAAATAGGGTTAAAATTTTTAATTGTTGTTTCGTTGATTATCGTAGTCACTTCATAAGTAATACGTGGGCCGTGGCTCACAAAAGGTACGCGACAAAGCCCCAAATGTTTGAAGTCAGTAAGGGTGTAGTGGAGATACGAAAACAGGTACGAAATGAGACCCAAAGAGGGTTTCCTCTGGGTTTCATTCCTACACACCCTCCACCAAGACAACGTCACTTTCCGTTTTTTCTCCTTACTCAAAAAGAGAAAGGGAAAGGACTCTTGTTTCTTCTAATTCTCTTGTCACTCGTCGGAACTTGTAAGGATCAAAAAAAAAACGAAATTGACGAGGATTGAGACGTATAGACATTGGTACAAACGAAAAGACAGGGGGTTGACATGTCCTCGATGTTAAGTGTAAAAAAGGGAAACTGAGACACGATTCATGTAGCGGAGAGACCACAAATAGGAACGTTGTGGGAAATGTATAGTCTTTCTTCCACGTCTCCGGGACTTGACGGTCCGAGTCAATGACCCAATGACTACGGTCAAATACTGACAGAAACTTTGTTGCGTTCTCCTTCGCCAGTTCCAGGATAGTGGAAAAAGGGAGAAGTGACTGAGGATGCCGTTCGGGATCGGAATGTATTCGGGGATCTCCGGAGTCCCTACCCCCTCCCGTGTCGAGACCTCCGTACTCGGACGACACAAGGGGAGGGACGGACGACTCCTAATTTCGCGGACAGATAAAGGAGGTTTGAGAACAGAGGGATAAGAAAAGAAACCGAAGACGCCCGTCTCTTCCGGTCCTAAAACCGGTCGTTGTCAAAGACCTTCAGACCACTCCCCCACCCCTTTCTTCTGTCCCTCTCCTCCGTATAAGAACTCTCCGATCAGACGCCCGTCGGTCCCCAACCAAGGTGAGTCCTAGAAGACTTGGTGACGACTGTAGACGAGATTTCTGCAGACTCTGAGTAGGTCGACTGCCCAGTCCTTCGACCCTTATAAACGGTTGAGAAAAAAATTCAATAAATTAAAAACTTTAAATCAAAACCGGCACGACCCAGAACTAGGGACACGGACCCGAAAGAGATCAAAACCGATCTCTTTGGTCGCCCCCGAGCAGGAGGAGCACGTGCCCGCAGAGCAACGTCACCGAAGAGAACAACGTCTCGTGTCCGAGGTCCTGTCCTCCGAAGCCGTCCACACCGAGGCCCCAAGGTCTCGTGCCCGAGTCGTCGACACCGCTTTCCCGAATCATCGAGACGCCGTACACCCTAGAAGGACCTGGTCCCTAACTTGGGCCCAGAGGACGTCATGGTCCGCCTAAGAAATGGGGACGCGGTGGTCCCTTCGGGGCGGGTGGTTGCGAACTGGGAGTCACTAACTACCGATGATAGACCTGTAATTGTGGGATCACACAGACCAGTCGGGATGTACTTTTGTTCTTGTGAGACATAGTCTTCGACAACCGTACACTACCCTTCACAGACTTCGCCAACTTCTCGCCCCAGGAGTCGTCACCGACGATTCCGGTACAGATAGTTTCCATGATAGTGAAGGAACGATAAATTTTCTAAAAAATTTTAAAATAAATAAATAAATAACCGACGAGGACACACATCCGAAAGAGAGGGACTGTCTTCCCCTCGATGAGATACGACACCACGGACCCGAAGAGACCTCCTCCTTTACCGTTGGGTGGGGTCACAAGAACGGACCTTTAAAAGTGCCCGTCTCCTCCTACACCCGATGTCAGGTCTCCCAGTGTCTCGACCCGTACTGACTTACTGACTCGAGTACTCAAAGAGTAACACCACCGAAGAGACCGACACCTCGTGTCCGGAATCTCGCGTCCGAGTCATGAGCTCCGTGTACCGGAATCAACGCAACGTCGTGCACCCTGGAAGGACCTGGTCTCTGACTTGAACACATGGGACGGAACTGTCCGTCTAAGAGTTGGTAACCTGGTGGTCCGTTCCGGAGAAACTATAAAAAAAAGAAATACGTACGTACGTACGATTCTGCGAAGTCAGCACAGGTTGAGACACGTTGGCATACCTGTCGTCGGGTGGTCCGGGGAGACAGGTACCCTAAAGGGTCCGTCCTTATGACCTCACTCAACGGTAAAGGAAGAGACAAGAAAAAGAACTTTAGATGGTAATTTTTCTTTGTGAGTCCACCCAATCAGAAACACCCGACCAAGGTTTATACTTTTCCTCATGTAGTTCCGACATATAACAGTGGGACGAATAAATTGGAGATACGTCTCATGTAGTACTCTTTGCGACCTGACCTTCTTTGTGTTCGACCTTAGTTCTAACGGCCCTCTTTATAGTTATTGGAGTCTATACGTCTACTGTGGTGGGAATACCGTCTTTCACTACTCCTTAATTTTTCGGAGAACTACTTTCACTTTCTCCTCTCACTTTTTCAACCGAATTTCGAGTTGTAAGTCTTTTGCTTCTAGTACCGTAGACCAGGGTAGTGAGGTACCCTTTATCTACCCCTTTGTCACCTTTGTCACAGTCTGAAATAAAAAAACCCGAGGTTTTAGTGACGTCTACCACTGACGTCGGTACTTTAATTTTCTGCGAATGAGGAACCTTCTTTTCAATACTGGTTAGATCTATCATATAAGTTTTCGTCTCTGTAATGAAACGACTCATTCCAGGCAGATCAGTTCCGATACCAAAAAGGACACCAGTTCATACCTACACTCTCAACCTGACACTTCTTCCGACTTACGGCCTCTTAACTACGAAAACTTGACACCACAACCTCTTCTGAGAACTCTCAGGGAACCTGACGTTCCTCTAGGTTGGTCAGGTAAGACTTCCTCTAGTCGGGACCCTAAAGAAACCTTCCTGACTACGATTTCGACTTTGAGGTCATGAAACCGGTGGAGTACGCTTCTCAACTGAGTAACTTTTTCTGAGACTACGACCCTCCCTAACCCCCGTCCTCCTCTTCCCCTGTTGGCTCCTACTCTACCGACCTACCGTAGTGACTGAGCTACCTGTACTCAGACTCACTTGAGACCCTCTACCACTACCTGTCCCTCCGGACCGTACGACGCTAAGTTCCCCAGTGTTTCTCAGCATGTACTGACTCGCTGACTTGACTCGATTTGATAGTACATGACGAAAACACACACAGAATCAACGAGTCAACACAGACTGGGACACTGGGGTACGTGACAATGGACGGTCCGAGGAGAGACAGGTACCTTAAGGGGGCCGTTCTTATGACCTCACCCATCGGTAAGGGAAGAGATCCCCTAGAAGGGTTGGGTCCCTAACTTGGGATCAGAGGATTTAACGTCCCCCTAAGAAATGACAGAGTCGGTGGTCCCTTCGGGTAGCACACGACACCAGTCTCGGTTTTGGGCGTCTTTCACTACCGCCTCACGTAGTAGAAGTTTTCTCTAGAGTCCAAGTGCACACTGAAATACTCGTTCACTCACATGTCTGTCTCCCGACACAGTAACCAAAACTGCTCATATCTTTGGAAACGACAATAAGTCAACGGTTCAACACAGGTTAAGAACCGTTGGAGTACCTGACGTCGTGCGGTCCGAAGGGACAGGAAGTGATAGAAGTCCTCAAACGAGTTTGAGTGCAGGTAACTCAGTCACTACGGTGAGTCGGTAGAGTTGGAGACAGTAGACGAAGAGGAGAACGAAAGCTTGAAAGGGTCGTAGTCTCAGAAAAATTTTACTCAACCAAGATACGTAGTCCCACCGGTTTCATAACCTCGAAGTCGAAGGTATAGTCAGGAAGGTTACTTACAAGTCCCAACTAAAGGAAATCCTAACTGACCAAACTGGAAGAACGTCAGATTCCCTGAGAGTTCTCAGAAAAGGTCGTGGTGTTTTTGGAACATAATCTACCACTTCTCCCTCAGTAAGATTTTGTTTCATTTTTTTTTTGGTTGACCCTACCTACTACGAATTACCTCTATTAAGACAAGACGAGGTTTCACAGAGATTGATCTTATAATTTTGTGATGAGTCGGTATTTTTCTTATTTTATTACGGTTCCCATCTGGATCTCTACTAATATGATTCACTTAATTCAGTCTTTCTGTTTTTTGTATACTATAGTGAATATACACCTTAGATTTTATATTGTATTTACTTGAAAAGTCTTTATCTCGGTGTCTACATCCTTGTCCGAACACCAAAGGTTCTCCCTCCTCCTCACCCCGTTCCTACCTACCTCTCAGTCGTCTTCATTTCCAATATATTTCTTACCTATTTGTTGTTCCAGGACGACGTGTCGTGTCGTTTGACATAAGTTATGGGACACTATTCGGTATTACCTTTTCTTGTACTTTTTCTTATATATATTCGTATTGACTTATTGAAACGATATACTGTCGTTGACTACCTTAAGGTCATCTCGATAAAGTTTAGGACTTTCTACTACGACACTTTCACGACGTGAGTTATACGGTCGTTCAAACCTTTTGAGTCGCCACCGGTGTCCTGACCTTTTCCAGTCAAAAGTAAGGTTAGGGTTTCTTTCCGTTACGGTTTCTTCCGAGTTTGATGGTGTGTTAACGTGAGTAGAGTGTACGATCATTTCAGTACGAGTTTTAAGAGGTTCGGTCCCAAGTCGTTATGCACTTGGCACTTGAAGGACTACAAGTTCGACCAAAATCTTTTCCGCCTCCTTGGTCTCTAGTTTAACGGTTGTAGGCGACCTAGTACCTTTTTCGTTCTCTCAAGGTCTTTTTGTAGATAAAGACGAAATAACTGATACGGCTTCGGAAACAGACACACCTAGTGTTATTTGACACCTTTTAAGAAGTTCTCTACCCTTATGGTCTGGTGGACTGGACGGAGAACTCTTTAGACATACGTCCAGTCCTTCGTTGTCAATCTTGACCTGTACCTTGTTGTCTGACCAAGGTTTATCCTTTTCCTCATGCAGTTGCGACATATAACAGTGGGACGAATAAATTGGAGATACGTCTCATGTAGTACTCTTTGCGACCTGACCTTCTTTGTGCTCGACCTTAGTTCTAACGGCCCTCTTTATAGTTATTGGAGTCTATACGTCTACTGTGGTGGGTATACCGTCTTTCACTACTCCTTAATTTTTCGGAGAACTACTTTCACTTTCTCCTCTCACTTTTTCAACCGAAATTCGAGTTGTAAGTCTTTTGCTTCTAGTACCGTAGACCAGGGTAGTGAAGTACCCTTTATCTACCCCTTTGTCACCTTTGTCACAGTCTGAAATAAAAACCCCCGAGGTTTTAGTGACGTCTACCACTGACGTCGGTACTTTAATTTTCTGCGAATGAGGAACCTTCTTTTCAATACTGGTTAGATCTATCATATAAGTTTTCGTCTCTGTAATGAAACGGCTGATTCCAGGCAGATCAGTTCCGATACCAAAAAGGACACCAGTACATACCTACACTCTCAACCTGACACTTCTTCCGACTCGCGGCTTCTTAACTACGAAAACTTGACACCACAACCTCTTCTGAGAACTCTCAGGGAACCTGACGTTCCTCTAGGTTGGTCAGGTAAGACTTCCTCTAGTCGGGACCCTAAAGAAACCTTCCTGACTACGACTTCGACTTTGAGGTCATGAAACCGGTGGAGTAGCTTCTCAACTGAGTAACCCTTTCTGAGACTACGACCCTCCCTAACCCCCGTCCTCTTCTTCCCCTGCTGTCTCCTACTCTACCGACCTACCGTAGTGACTGAGCTACCTGAACTCAGACTCACTTGAGGCCCTCAACCACTACCTGTCTCTCCGGACCGCACAACGCTAAGTACCCCAACGTTTCTCAGCCTGTGCTGACTCACTGACTTGACTTGACTTGACTTGACTTGTGTCCTAATATTCAGTTACCGAAGGGACCACCGAGTCTCCAATTTCGCAGACGGAGGTTACGCCCTCTGGGCCCAAGTTAGGGACCCAGACCTTATAGGGGACCTCTTCCTTTACCGTCAGGTGAGGACATAAGAACGGACCTCTTAGGGTACCTACCTCTTCGGATCATCCAATGTCAGGTGCCCCAGCGTTTCTCAACCTGTACTGACTCGCTGAAGTGGAAGTGGAAGTGTGAAGTTATTTCAATTTTGTTTCGCATTGTATTGTCGAAGTCGATCTAGAAAAAGCCGTCGCCGAACATTGAACTAAATCAGATTAAAATTCCGACCACGAACTTTCTTCGAAAGGTTCCTCTACTCCACATAGAGTTCTACACTACTGGCTATATATATCTTATCTACTAAACGAAAGAAACATTTCGGTTAAGACCGGAGACATTCGGGTATGACTTAATTTAGAACCTCTGTCTCAAAAGCCACTTTATCTTTTCTTGTCGAAATAACAAAACGGTCTGTTTCCCCCGGTATCGTTCGATTACGGGAGTTTTAGTACACAGGGTTGAACCTCTCCTATTACTCTTCAAAATGTCATTACCAAGTCTCTCCCACACTAGTCGAACACACGTGTAAAGAGACTAACCAACCCCCAATCCATTCATCTTGAGTCGTAGTAGTTGGAAGTCCAAGGTTGACCAGACCCTAGATACACGAACACTCGTCGTTTGGTAAGAATTGAAGAGGGTGGCCCTCCCGTAAAGTCATAGACGTTTTGTCGAGTTTCTACGACACACACATAGGTGAGTACCTCTCTGTCCCGGAAAGGGGTTTCGACATGGCATCAAAGAGAACTGATAAAGAGGGACCAGAACGGAGAGGAGAGAAGGGATTAATCGTTGTCTAACTTAGACGCGGAACCTGGAACCCCTTCCACGACCTCCGACTTACTTTCGATAAAGGACATTCGTCTTTCCAAAGCACGGGTCCTTGGGGTATCCTGGGGTGAACAATAGTAAACAGGAAAGTGCCACCATCGTCCCACTTGAAAACTCTTCCACGGTTTATAGATTCTTGCACATAGACAGGGACTCTCTTAAAGACATCTTAAGTTGAGGTAATCAATTTTATCAAAGAGATGGTTGGTTGGGGTCGGACTTCGTCCTACGTTATTGATCCAATCGATAAATAGGGTGGTGATAGAATTCTCTTCAGACAGTGGACGAAATTAAATGTTTCCAATATAAATTTAAGGTAAGAAAACTGATACGATTCCTAACATACAAAGTTTCCTAGGAAAATTTTTGAACAAAAAACACGAATGTAACAAAAAAAGACATCATCTAGTCAAATTACTAATTTGAACTACGGAAACTGTTTAGTCCCTAAACAGTTTTTAAGAAACCTAGGGATCCTTAGTCCCTTCTCAACCAACGTATCCCAAAACCCCACCCCCAACCCCCCACGAATATTTACCTTATAACGGACGGCATAGCCATTTGTTTCCTACAGTGTCAGTAGTCGTTAATGTCGGGAGGTTGTACTAGACCATTCGAGATTCCCTTGAGTCCTTCCTTTCTTATGGACGGTAGATCTTCGGTAGTCTGGCGTCGGTGAGGGATGCCACTCAGGACACCTTGAGTCCTACACTCTTGGGTTCTAGGACCGGGATCTATCGATTCCACAAATAGTTTACTTACTGAAGTCGAGTCCGAGAACGTAGAAGGGTATGTTTCTTTTCGCGATTCAAGGGATTCAACTGTACGGACCAAAAGAAAGTAGTTGTTATTGACAAACTCCAAGTCTGATGGATAGGAAACGACGTTTCGAAGATATATAGGACCGATGGGGGAGCGAAGAAGTGTCGTCAAGAGAGTCCCAATGAACTCTACGATAGAATTTTTGAGTGTGGGTCATTTTACATCAAGAGTCGAAAATCCTACACTTATAAAAAAAAATTCAAATATCCCGACTTCTTAACAAGATGTAAAATTGATACTACTACTGACGCAAACAGTTTGAAGTTTGGTTCAGAATGACTTACGTTTAGGGTAAAGTTGTTTGTGCAGAAAATTTTTCAAATTTTTTTTTTTTCACAGAGGTTGATCTTTACTAATCACTTCACTGTTTGACAACTCTTCCGTTGCTTTAAACAGAAAAATCCATAAGAAACAACCCTGACACCAACATTTTGTGAACAAATGTAACAAAACTAAAGGGGAACATCGAGTCAACCATTTCTTAGACGGACATTCCGTCTTCTGGACCCACACTAAGGACCCAACCCTTCTATGGGGTCTCTTCTTTTACCGTTGGGTGAGGTCATGAGAACCGACCTCTTAGGGTACCTGTCTCCTCGGACCACCCGATGTTAGATGCCCCAGTGTTCTCAGCCTGTGCTGAATCACTGATTTGGTGGTGGTATAATAATGGTATACTGTTAATTTCTATTAGAGTGTATTTAAGAAACCGGAGTTGTATCACATCCGAGATCCACGGTTAACACAAAAGAGGACTAAATGTAAATTCATTTTATACAAATAGAGAAAGTGTGAAAATTTTTTAATTTTTTTTTAAAAAAAACCGGTTCTACGTATCGTGTACCTTACAATCAAGAAGATGGTCCCTAGTTCTGAAACACGGGACGTCACCTTCACACCTCAGAATTGGCAACCTGAAGGTTCTTTCAGGAGTAAGGTGTGGATTTTAGTGGAACGAACGGACAGTAAGTACTTGGTATAATAGAGTAAGTGAGGAGGATTGTCGTGGGGTGAGGTCATGAGAACGGACCTTTTAGGTACCCACCTCCTCGGACCATCCGACGCCAGGTACCCCAACGCTTCTCAGCCTGTGCTGACTCGTTGAAATGAAAGTGAAAAATGAAAGTACGTAACCTCTTCCTTGACCGTTGGGTGAGGTCACAAGAACGGACCTCTTAGGGTCCCTACCCCCTCGGACCACCCGACGGCAGATACCCCAGCGTGTCTCAGCCTGTACTGACTTCACTGAACCGTCGTCGTCGTCGTTGTAGGGACATGTGATCCACAATAATGGGAATAAAATATGCACTCTGTTGGCCACGAATCTCCCACTTTACTGTATAGGATCCACTGTGAGTCCACGTGTAGTGCTAAAGTATAAACATACATAATGGTTTACTGGTGGTGTTATCCAGATCAATTGTTGGTAGGGGTATTTGATATTACCTTTTCTTAATTTTGTTATATCTATATGTACATATTGACTAGAGTTACTCCGTCGTCCCTCGTCACCGTACTTCGTTCTAGGGACACGTCCTTAACTTGGACCCATCAGACCTACTCTTGGTCCTTAGGATCGGTGGTCTGGTCGTTCCCGATGTTCGATTTTCTATTAAAAGAGACGTATAAACAGGGGTTTACGTAAATAGCACCTCCGTCTTTGACACTTACGTCTATGTTTCAAATAATAATCTCTGTATCGTGTCTTCCTTTACCGTTGGGCGAGGTCACAAGAACCGACCTCTTAGGGTCCCTGCCCCCTCGGACCACCCGACGGCAGATACCCCAGCGCGTCTCAGCCCGTGCTGACTTCGCTGAATCGTCGTCGTCGTCGTCGCCGTGTTGTTCACCCTCTCGTGTCTCTCTTTCTCGAACAAATCGACTCTGTCTTCGTTCCGTCTCTACGTGTCGGTCTGCCTTTCCCACCCCCGTAAGGGGAACCACTCCTCCGCGTGTCGTTTCTCCGCCAGCTCAGTAAATATATCCAGCCAAGAAGACCAGAAACAGAAGGAAGTCCGGTCAATAGACCAAAGAAGAAGGTGTGGACGAGATGGGACCCTGGGAGAGGACCCCGTGTGTGTGTGGGGAGTCGATTCTCCCTAGAACTTCACTTCCGAAGACCCTCCTTGTTCTGAGAAGTACCGGACCTCAATAGGGGACTGAAAACTGAGGTTCCTCGGGAACACACAGAGGGAATAGGAAATGAGTCTGGTCCAAAAAAGGGGAGAGAAATAGAAACGGTATTAATAAGGCAAGTCTACAAACGTCCTCTGGGCATTTGTAAGAAATTACCGATAAATGGGCCAAAGACAACAATGAAGGTAAAGACTTTCGTTTGTTCCCCGACCAACATTTAAGGAGTTGACCTCGGGCGGATAGAGAACGGAGTCCTTTATGTTCCGCCTCTGACCGACTAACATTCACAGGTTGGACCTCGGGTAGATAGAGGATGGAGTATTGACTATGCATAGTATGTATATGCACATATTACCTTAGTAAAACGCCATATGAACTTTGATTGTGTTAGTTGATGTTATTTTTGTTCGTTTTTCTGGGTTGGTAGTGGTCTGTATGAATGTTTTAAAAAAAAACTTTTCTTGAAAAGTGCTAGATGAAAGAATCGTTGAAAGTTTATATGAGATGTCATAATAATTGATATACTTTGTACGACATGTAATATAGAGTACTGAATTAATGAAATCTTGACCTTCAAACACGGAAAACTGGTGAAAATGGGTAAAAGGGATGGTGAGTGAGGGACGGAGACCATTTGTAGTAAGACAAGAGACATAGATACTCAAATAAAACAACTAAAAAAAATTAATTTTTTTTAAAATAAAGAAATAAACTGACGTAGTTCAGAATCAAAGTCATACTTCTTGGATCAAGGGACCGATCCCTAACTTGGGACCAGGGGACGTAACCCTGGGACGTACTCAGAATCGGTGACCTGGTGGTCCCTTCAAGGACTATAACATATTAACATATTCACTCTAGTTTACCATAAAAGAAAGGGACAGACTGAATAAAGCGAATCGTATTACCGGAGTTCCAGGTATAACAGTGTTTACCGCACGAAAAAGAGGAGAAAAAAATACGGACTATCATTAAGTAGGTAGGACTTATTGAACCGTTGACATACTGTGTCAATGATTCTATTTGTTGGTCTCCTCCTTGTTCCGACGGGACTCTGTCCGACCCTGGGAAACGACGTCGCGACGTCACAAACGTTGACCTGTGTGGAGAGGATCTCGTTTGTTTCGATATACCCCAATTCTTGTTGACGTCCATTCGCGTCGACGTCGTTTACTTGTTTTCATGTTTTTCTGGTTTCTTGGGGGTGACGGTGAAGACGTCTCGGGCCTCGTTTTTCACGCACAGTCCTCGTTTCGGTCCCGTCACACGTACTGGGGACGTGAGTTGTGGTGGTTTCCCATCCGTTTGGTGGATTCGGTGGGGAGACCGGTCGGTGACCCACGTGGAGAAGGGTGTGGGAGATGTTTCTCGTTCGAGGGTTCGTTCGAGTGGATACTTCCCTAACTCGTTCGTTCCCTTTGACAATGAACAAGAGCGAGGAGAAACGACATCGTCCTCGGGGTCATTTCGGAACGGACTTAAAGATAAAGGAAAAGAAATTCAAAGATAACTAACCCTTTCCGATTGTTGGAACCACCCATAGCCGAGGTACTTCGAGAGGAAAGGCTTTCAAGACCCATTGGAACTATTGACTGGCGAACTCATCGGGGTGAAGAGGGAAGGACACAGGAGTAAGAATCCAAAATTAAATCTGTTCTTTCTCACTTGAACTTTTTGGAGACCGTAGGAGGAGGAACCTGAGACTATTTCCGTCTCGTGGTACAGACACGACAGAGAGATGGACACTAAAGTGATACACCGGGGATCACGTAGGATATGGGAACTCCTGGACACTCGTTCTTTAGAATAAAAACGTTTCAACGGGTCACCAACAACGATTCCACACAGAACGTTAGTATTCTTGGTGTTCCCGACCAGGTCGGTGGTCCACTATTTGTCTGGACCCATTTAGTTCGTTATGTTTATGAAACAGGTCCTTTTTCGAAACCCATACCGATAACGGACCCTCGTTTATCGGACGACTCACAACGTCTCTTAATAGATCTTTGGTACGTGACTCGAATACGGACAAACTCGGCATTTCATTACGGGTCCAGGGATTTGGTGTGGTCTCCTTAGTCTGCTACTACCGACATCTCAAGGGTTCTTCCTATAGAGGAAGGTACTTTACAAGTCAAGTCAGTACAGGTTGAGAAACGTTGGGGTACCTGACGTTGTGCGGTCCGAAGGTGTAGGTAGTGGTTGAGGACCTCGAACGAGTGTGAGTGCAGGTAGTTCAACCACTACGATAGGTTGGTAGAATAGGAGACGACAGGGGAAGAGGAGGACGGAAACTAGAAAGAGTCGTCGTCCCAGAAAAGGTTACTTAGTCAAGAAACCCAGTCCACCGGTTTCATAACCTCGAAGTCGAAGTCGTAGTCAGGAAGGTCACTTATAAGTCCTGACTAAAGAAAATCCTCGCTGACCAACCTAGAGGAACGTCAGGTTCCCTGAGAAGTCTCAGAAGAAAACTTTACACTACACTTCATTTTAAGTATAAAATACTATTCTGTTATTTTTAAATTTGTATTTTTCAGTAGAGACGGGAAACTGGAGGAGAGAGGGGAATTGACACTGACACATGGACATATTGCGTTGACACGCAATATGTGGTTTGGAGGGGTGACTATCCTTATGGACGAGTCGACATCTCTCGTTGTGTGAGGATCGTAATTAATCTGTTGAGAAATTTTCTGACGTAAGGAAGAACTAGAATAGTCCCCAGTGTTCTGGGTAATACTATTGTGTATAGCCCTAATACATTGACAGTTAGTGTGTAGTAAAACTACATGTCGGGACCCGAGGGGACCACCGAGTCTCCATTTCTTGGAAGGATGGACAAAACGTCGATGGGGACCCCCAAGTCTGCCATTCCTTAGACGAACGTTACGTCCTCCGAACCCAAACTAGGGACCCGACCTTTCTAGGGGACCTCCTCCCTTACCGATGGGTGAGGTAATAAGAATGGACCTCTTAGGACACCTGTCTCCTCGTACCACCCGACGTCAGGTACCCCAACGTTTCTCAGTTGTGCTGACTCACTGACTGTGAAAGCGAAAGTATTGGGTCACACCTTACACTCTTCATGTCCCGTGAAGCTCTATTACCCGAACAGAGGGGACTCGAGAGACTAATAAAGAACTGTTAGATCCCAAGCGTCGAAGTAACAATGTCTGTTAATAGTAACAATGTCTGTTATTATTACAGGACCCTTTACCCGTTCTTTATTCTAGATTTCTTGGACCCAAAGACTCGAACTTTCCTTGTCTTAGTCGGTGACTGGATCTTAAGACTGGTAACGTGCTCTGTCTTTATTTGATAAAACAAACTCAGTAATGAAAAACAGTAAAAAAACAAACAAAAATCGTCTACAGTATCTAACTTAATACAGGTAAAGGGTAAAAGTAGACAACTTTAGGATTGGGAGTTATAAAGTCTTACACTGGAATAAACCTTTCTTCTGACAACGTCTATATTTCCCCGAAGGAACTTCCGAGTCGTCATTTCTTAGACCGACGTTACGTCCTCTGTGTCCCCTACGCACAAGCTAGGGACCTGTCCCTTCTAGGGGACTTCATCCTTTACTGTGGGGTGAGGGCAGAAGAACGGACCTTTTAAGGTACCTATCTCCTCGGACCGCCCGATGTCAGGTCCCCCAGTGTTTCTCAGTCAGTACTGTCTCACGGACTCGCGGGTACGTACGTCTATATTACCAATTCCACTCCAGTATAATCTCATGTTGCCTAAGGATTAGGTCTCATTGGCCACAGGAATATTTCTCCCTTATAAATCTCTACCTGTACGTGCGTCCCTTCTACTGTACATTTCTACTTTCGTCCATAGACGTCCAGTCCCTGTGGTTTCTGTCGATCACTGGGTGGTCCACCCCTCTCTCCGTACCTTCTCTGCGACCGAATACGGCGTCTTCTTTCGTTGGACGGTCACGGAACTAAAGTCTGACTCCCAGAGGTCTTCACGTTCTGTTGTTTCAAGAAAATAAATTCGGTACACAACTGTCAAACACCATAAAACAATATCTTTGGGATTATATCGTTTATCCGATAAGTAGGATTGATTATGTTTTTAATCATAGTCTTCACCCCACAAGATTAGTGTTTTTATTTTTTAATCAACGTGAGCAGATCACTGGACCCCCGTTCCTGTGTCATCTGACCTTTCGACCACTTGGAACAATACAGTGTCTGGTTATAAACCATTACAGTAGTGGACCATATTGGATGGCCTTTGCATCTGGTATCCAGACCTCAGACACAAAGAACTTCACTGACCCCTCTCACTCCTGTGGTGGTATTCGACCGACGAGGAACGACGAACGGCGTTCCTTAGCGTCCTTTCTCCACTAGACTGGGTTCTTGTTCGGTCAAAACTTTCAGTCTTTATGGTGTCCTAACCTTCTCAGTTGTTGAAAGAGAAGAGAGTTTGTCAAATTTATCCTTAGAACGGAGTACGGGTTCCGATAATAAAGTTTACTGATAATTGTCTCTTACTGTGTCTACATCCATCAAGTTCTTTGGTTTATGACATTTAATTTATCTGAATTCTTGAAACCGATCCTTTTTTTTTTTGACATTTACCAAGGATCGTTGATCCTCATGATCTGGTCTACAGACGACAAAAAACTTCCTTGAGATAACGATTTTTTAGGTTCTTAGACGTTTTGGAATGTGGGAAACTCAAAAACGGAACCACGGAGACACAATGTCGTCGAATTGGACTGGAATTGTGTTTCATCGTGAACTTAGGACCAGAGAGACCAAAGATCTCGTGAAGGAAGATTGGTACTACGCAAGAAATCTGAAGTCAAATTCGCGGTGTTGCAACCTCTAAAACAAACAGGGAACGGTCCGAGAACTTTCTCATTGGTTGGTTATCATTGTACATTGTCTACAAGCTATTTATAGACAACCTTCCTACTTCATTATTTGGTTACTTGGTTCTGACTTTACACCCTTGATGGATTCTGACCCTGACACGCCCTTTCAAGTCCTGTCTACCCACGACTTGGACCCTGAGTCTTCAGCGTTACGACACCAGTGACTTATTTTTGACCGGAGGACGACTACTCCCGGGGGTTCCGCGGGAAGTACAGCGACAACGCATCCGACATCTACTTCCCCAAGTCGTACCCTCACTGGTGTCACATGTAGTGACGTCGCCGACACAGGAAGACCCGACGCACCCTCCTGTACCCCGACTTTATTTGGGGTTACTACCACGGCATCTTGTCCCTGTGGTGTCTCTCTACTCTCGGTGTCCATCTCTTTCGGAAGGCGAACGGGGAGCACCTCCCCTAGGAGTTGTGCCGTCGTTTCTACGCACACATCCTCTGGTTCTACGGGTGTTTCCCCCGCTACTATCCGTCCCGCGGGTGTCACATATGGTATCGTAACGACTCTTTCCACAGTCTCGTCCGCTCGAAGTCGTCTCCCGAGTCCAGTGTCTTCTTTGACCCCTAGGCCAACACCCACGTCTTACTCTCTGCCCAGTCATTATGACACACCCAGTCCCGTAAGGGGTTCCGACGTCAGGTCCTGCGACGGTGGTCCTCCGATGTCTCGACACCACAGTGTCTGTCCCGTATCACATCTCCCACTGTCTACCGGTGTATCGCCAGTATCCGGTACCGCCAGTCGTCCTTCGACAGCTACGGCCGCTTGGTCTACTTCTTCTTGTAGACCCGGTCCGTCGGTCGTATTCCTTAGGGAAACACAGGACTGTGCACCAACCGGTCGTAGAATCCCTATCACCACCTCCACTTCGTTTACAGGTGCTTCCGGTCCAACCGGTCCTTCTTCATGTACCCGCACACCTCGGCCTGCAGTAACCGCTACCGGTCCTATTACCTGTCCAAGGGGTCAACGCACTGGTCCATGTACGAGTCCTTCTCCTACTTGTCGTCGACGACAACGAACCCCAGGAGGCTCTCCGGGTCCTCGTCCTTGAGTCTCTGGTCCCACTCTAATCGGGGTCAAAGTCGGTAGGACTTAGTTAGTCTTTCCTTTGTCTCCTCGACAGGACCCAGGACCAGTTCCGGTCGGGGAGAAAACGTGGGACCTAGAGTAGGGGAGAGGAAGTAAGTCGGCAAGTAGTGAAGAAGGGTGAGAAAGGACGGCGACTTAGGGGGGTGGGTAAACGACCTAGTAAAGGTAGTCATTTGTGGTAAGTAAGAAGTGTCGGGTAGACGTCCCACAGTGAGCGTCGAACCCCCTGTCGAGGATTCGTGTGACTGGTGGACAGTGGAGAGGGTGGGCACAGAGACACGTGGTTCCGAAATAGACTAGTGACCTCCTCCGAATTGGACGTGTGCCACATTGCTCCTGCACGACCGTCAACCGTAGGGTTCTTCCTGAAAACCGATCACTCCCTGACCCGAACAACCCACTCACAGGGTCGAAGTAGGGAAGACTCGCTCCGTCGAGACCCCACACGAGAGTGTTCCTAGGGATAAGTAGGTGTGGAAGAATGGGGTTTGTGAGTGACTCAGAAGACCCTAATAAAAGGTTTATTTAGAAACGTGAGTTCAAGAACTGAGTCTTAGACGAAACCCCTCTTGAGTTTAATTCTACCGAGTCACCTCTTCTTGGGTAGATGGTCACGTCCTCGACGTCCTCTCCGCCCAAGTCAGGGACCCAGCCCTTCTAGGGGACCTCCGCCTTTACCGGGGGTAGGTCATAAGAAGGACTCTATTAGGGTGCCCGTCTTCTGGGCCCGTCTGATGTCAGGTACCCCAGTGTTTTGCAGTCTGTGTCGAATCAGTGTGACGTTCGTCACACAACGCACGAATAGTGTACGAAACACGACGTTCTACATGGGTAAATAGTAATAGAAGTAAAAAACATAAATAACCATAAATAAAATAACCTCATATTGACGAAATGTTCTAACATACTCAAAGACGACATGTTTCTTCACTGAGACGATACGCACACACGACTCAGTGAAGTCAACACAGGTTGAGAAACGCTACGATACCTGACCCCGGATGGTCCGAGGAGACAGGTACCCTAAGAGGTCCATTCTTATGACCTCACAGTTCTCCCTCCCTTGTATACATATGGATACCGACTAAGTACAACTACAAACCGTCTTTGTTTGTGTTAAGACATTTCGTGAATAGAAAGTTAATTTATTCGTATTTTATTTTTTTTTAATGACCTCACCCAACGGTACGGAAGGAGGTGTCCTCGAAGGGTTGGATCCCTAACTTCGGTACAGAGAATGTAGAGGACGTAACTGTCCATATAAGAAATGGCGATCGCGGTGGACCCCTGGTCGAGATACATATGTATATGCGGGGGAGGGGCGCAGGGAGGGTGAGCGTTGGGGGGTGGGGTACGGTGGGGAGATCCACCAATGTCTCTCGATTCGGCTCGAGGAACACAATGTGTCGTCGAAGGGTGATCGACCGAGAAAAGTGTACCGTCACATACATACAGTTAGGATGAGACTGTCAAACGGGGTAGAAGAAGGGGAGAACACGGGTGCCTAGACAAGAGAGGTAGACGTGGAGATAAGAACGGGACCTTGCTTCAAGTGGACGTGGCAAAAAGATCTACGGTGTATATACGGCGTTATCGGTTGGAAACAAAAAGAGATAGACTGAACGAAGTGAGACGTTCTGTCTGAGATCTAGGTAGGTGAAGAGATGTTTACTGGGTGAAAGTAAGGAGAAGTCAGACTCATTTGTACTGGAAGCTGAAAACTCCGACCAGAACCAAAGTTTATCAATTCCAAATGAAACCAAAACTAACGAACACGGGACATCAAAAACAGATTGAGCATCCACGTTACAAGACTACTAATATTTTAGTTTTCGAATGTTCTTTCGTACTTTTCTTTCGTACGTCTTACTTCTCCGTTTTTACAAGAATAACCCATACCCATTACAAGAATAATTTATACCGTTTGTCATGAGACGACATAAACACCTACCAGTCTCTTCTTTACTATAAGGGTCACTTATCATCAGAACCTTGTAAACTATGAACGTCTTCTGACCCGTTGGACCTTGTCAAAACACTGACACATTCTGAGTGATCTTTGATATTGTGAATTAAATATAAAAATCTTCTTTTTTTACAAAATTTTTATTTTTATACCCATTAACCCTGAACCTCCAGGCGACCGATCCTGTAGTACGCAGATTATGTCCCCTTACCCCAGTTAGGGACTCCGTATAGACTCCAATAACTACAAAGAGGGTCGTTAGAACTAAGGTCAAACACGAAGTGGGTCAGACCGTAAAGTGTACTACATGAGACGTATATTTAAGTCATTCGTCCCACTGTTATATGTCGGAACTGTATGAGGAAAAGGATAAACCTTGGTCAGACAAGGTACAGGTCAAGGTTGACAACGAAGGACTGGACCTAATTCTTCTACACCACAAAAATATATATATACATATGTATACGTTACCTTATAATAAGTTGATACTCTTTCTTCCTGTAGGACGGTAAACGTTGTTGTATCTAGATGGAACTCTTGGAATACTATTCACTTTATTCGACCTGTCCCTTTCTGTTTATGACGTACCATAGTGAATATACACCTTAGAATTTTTCTTTTTCAATTTTTTTCAAGAGTCGAAGACACTTCAGATCGGGGACAACTGGAGGGGGTAGAGGTAAACAAGTGACAGAGGGTCGGTGTACCCAGAGAACCAGGTTCTGACCAAGACGGAGTCCGGGAAACGTGAACGACAAAAGAGACGGAGTTTCCGAGAAGGAAGTCCTGAAACGAGGTCTAAGGTCCTCAGTAGAGTCTAGGAAGAGAGAGCATGTCTAGTCACGCGTCACTGACGAGTAAGGAACCAGGAGACTACTGAACACAAGAGACCTGGACCCCTCCCTGGAAGAGAAACTCGGGCAGACGGGCGACGGGACAAGGAGAGGAGAGGACGGGACCCTCAGATATACAGGATAAAGTGAAAGAACAACTAAGTGGCTGGTGAACAACGCGTAGAAGTGACTCCACAAGGGGTTCTACACCGGTCACTAAGACTCTGCCACTGTTTCTGTCTCATGGAGAGAGGTGGACGTTAAGATGGTGTCTCCTTAGTAAAACTTCCACGTGAGATTCCGTACGAGTTTCTTCAAACCTTTCTCTTCGTAGGCAAGTACTATCTCCATGTAGGTAGTCGATGGTACAAGGGTAAACCACCTACGATGTCATTCAGGGTCCACCACGATCACCATATCTTGGGGAGACGGCTACGCCCTCTTTTCTCTGCGCCCAAGCCAGAGTCCCAGCCCTTCTAAGGGACCTCCTGTCGTACTGTTACGTGAGGTCATAACGACGGACCTCTTGGGGTACCTGTCTCCTCGGACGTCCGATGTCAGGTTTCACAACGTTTCTCAACTTGTACTGACTTTGCTGAATCATGAATCGTGTGTGATATTCAGTGTCTTTCCCCCGTTTGCACCCTGTCGAGCGTGGTTGGACCTACTTACAGTGTTCGTACTCCTTTGGTAGTGCCTTCTTAGGTGCGTCTTATTACCGTACATACTTCACTTCACTTCAGCGAGTCAGCACAGGCTGAGAAACACTGGGGTCCCTGACATCAGATGGTCCGAGGAGACAGGTACCCTAAAAGGTCCGTTAACATAACCTCACCTAACGATAAAGGAAGAGGTCCCCTAGAAGGGTTGTGCCTAGCTTGGGTCTAGAGGGCGTAACATCTGTCTGCGAAATGGTAGACTCGGTGGTCCCTTACGGTACATATACATTTCGAATTTTGTACGTCGTGTTAAGATATACAAAAACCACCTGTGTAGGACACATCATTTCTACTTTTTACACGTACCCTCACTATCTCTGAACTTAATCCCACAACCAATAAAGTCGCTACCCCTCTCCTCTCCCCTCTCCTCTCCCCTCTCTCTCTGTCTGTTCGTCTCTCCCTCTTCTCCCTCTTCCCCCGTTTGTTCTCGTTCCCACATCCCTTCAACATGCACCTACGGGATGAAGAATTCCACTCACTACTCATATCGACATAGGGTCGTACTCAATACTAGATGCGAAAAAACAAAACGTACGGACTATATAATGTATGTTGTGTGTGTGCGCGTGTGTGTGTGTGTGTGTATGTGTACTGGCAGACGTAAAAGTCAACGAGTCAACATAGACTAAGAAACATAGGGGTACCTGACATCGGACGGTCCGAAGAGACAGGTCCCGTAAGAGGTCCGTTCTCCTGACCTCACCCAACGGTGAAGGAGGAGGTCCCCTAAAAGGACTGAGTCCCTAGGTTAGGCCCAGAGGACGCAGAGGACGTAACCATCCGACTAAGAAGAGATGACTCGGTAGACCCTCTGGATAGTACCAGGGGAGGATAGGAGTTCCTTGAGTGATCCTATCTCTCCGGGGTCTACTCACCCGTTCATTACTACCTAAGGTGGGACAAGAGACCAGTTCTAGTGACAGAGAGCTTGAGGGTAGGGTTCCCAGGTCTGTGTGGAGAACCCACAGGTAAAGACGACTCGTACGGGTCCGGGGGTGTTTGGAACATCGTTTGGGACGAGTCACAGATAGGAGTCAGGACAAGAAAGTGACATGGGCTCGAATCGTCACTGGGACGACTAGTGGGTCAGTGAACCCGGTCTCTAAACCCGCCGTCGGTCCAGAGGAAGTTGGGGAGAACGTAGTGTGACTGTCAAATTGGACGGGGCGAGAAAAGGGTTGGGGAGGAGAGGACGGGTCGTGGGATGGTCTAAGAGTAGAATAGTGACAATCTAAGGTTTGGGTGGGGAAGAGACCAGTGAAACCGAGGTCCGACCGAGAAACCCAAGTCGGAGGTGTTACCGGAGATGGTCCTACTCTACTGGACGAAAAGGGGTCGAATTTTCGGACGTGACCTAGGGATAGTGAGACGATGGTCATCGATTGTCAAGAAAATTTTGAAATAACTAAACAAATAGAAATGACACGGGAACAACGAACGACATTTATCCCAAAGAGATCGAGGCAAGTACCCGAAGAGTGACGATACCGAAGAGAACCCGAGTCTTCACCACCACGTATCCGTATCGACGAGACGTCGGACACCCTAGGAGGACCGAGTCCCTGACTTGAGCACAGAGGCCGTAACCGCCCACCTAAGAATTGGTGACCTAGCGGTGCCTCAGGGAACGATTGTAAAGAACGTACGCACATACGACTCAGCGAAGTCCTCCCAGGGTGAGAAACGTTGGGATACCTGACATCGGATAGTCCGAAGGGACAGGTTCCCTAAGAGGTCCGTTCGTATCACCTCACCCAACGGTACGGGAGGAAGTCCCCTAGAAGGGTTGGGTCCCTACGTTGGGTCCAGAGGACACAGAGGACATAACATCCTTCCAAGAAATGGTGACTCGGTGACCCTTTCGGGTCGATTGTAAGGAGTGTACGTGGAAAACGTGGGTCGTGGTTCTGTTCCTCAGGATGAACAAAGGACAACCAATTAGACTCTATCCGTGAGAATATCCTACTCCTCCGAACCTCTCTTATCGGGTAATGGGTTGTAAAGTGTCAGAGAGAACGAGGTTTGTGCACGGCACTTGAAGGTCTACAAGGTCGACCAAAATCTTTTCCGTCTCCTTGGTCTCTAGTTTAACAGTTGTAGGTTACCTAGTAGTTTTTTCGTTCTCTCAAGGTCTTTTTGTAGATAAAGACGAAAGAACTGATACGGTTTCGGAAACTGACACACCTAGTGTTATTTGACACCTTTTAAGACTTTCTCTGTCCTTATGGTCTGGTGGACTAAACGGAGAAATCTTTGAACATACGTCCAGTCCTTCGTTGTCAATCTTGACCTGTACCTTGTTGTCTGACCAAGGTTTGTCCTTTTCCTCATGCAGTTCCGACATATAACAGTGGGACGAATAAATTGAAGATACGTCTCATGTAGTACTCTTTACGACTTGACCTTCTTCGTGTTCGACCTTAGTTCTAACGGTCCTCTTTATGGTTATTGGAGTCTATACGTCTACTGTGGTAGGAACACCGTCTTGCACTCCTTGATTTCTCGGAGAACTACTTTTACTTTCTACTCTCACTTTTTCAACCGAATTTCGAGTTGTAAGTCTTTTGCTTCTAGTACCGTAGACCAGGGTAGTGAAGTACCGTTTATCTACCACTTTGTCACCTTTGTCACCGACTAAAATAAAAAGACCAGAGGTTCTAGTGACGTCTACCCATAACGTCGGTACTTTAATTTTCTGCGAATGAGGAACCTCCCTTTCAATACTGGTTGGATTTGTCATATAATTTTTCGTCTCTATAATGAAACGGTCTGAAGGGACCACCGAGTCTCCCATTTCGCAGACGGATGTCACACCCACTGGACCCAAGCTAGGGACCCAGTCCTTCTAGGAGACCTCTTCCTTTACCGTTGTGTGAGGTCATGGGAACGGACCTTTTAGGGTACCTGCCTCCTCGCATCATCCGATGTCAGGTATCCCAGCGTTTCTCAGTCTGTGCTGACTCGCTGAAGTCAAAATGAAACGGTTGTTTCCAGGCAGATCAGTCCCGATACCAAAAAGGTCACCAGTACATACATACACTCTTAACCTGATATTTCTTTCGACTCGTGACTTCTTGACTACGAAAACTTGACAACACAACCTCTTCTGACAACTCTCAGGGAACCTGACGTTTCTCTAGGTTGGTCAACGAGGATTTCCTTTAGTCAGGACTTATAAGTAACCTTCCTGACTACGACTTCGACTTTGAGGTTATGAAACCGGTGGACTACACTTCTCGACTGAGTAACCTTTTTTGGGACTACGACCCTTTCTAACTTCCGTTCTCCTCTTCCCCTCCTGTGTCTTACTCTACCAACCTACCGTAGTGGCAGAGTCACCTGTACCAAACCCACCTGAGACCCTCAACCACTACCTGTCCCTCCGGACCACACGACACCAAGTACCTCAGCGTTTCTCAGCCTGTACTGACTCGTTCACTTGACTTGACTTGAACAAGGTTTCGAGAATTTTGAGACGTTACTTCCTAGGTCTTAAACCTTGGAGAATCGTCCGGAACACGTGTGTCCTACGAAGGAAAAAAAAAAAAGAGATTCAAAAATAAAACATAACCTCATATCAGTTAATTGTTATGACACTATCAAAGTTCACCTGTTGTTTTCCTGAATCGGTCTGAGTATGTACATAGGTAAGAGAGGGTTTCAGAGGAGGGTAGGTCCGACGGTGTCTTATAAACGAAGGGTAAAAAAACATGAGGAATAGGTCTGACCACTTGCCTCCGAGGCTCTCCGGTTCAGTGAAAGGGTTCCAGTAAGTCGTCGGACCGACCTCTCCGTGTCGGGGGCAGAACGACCAAAGAAAAGGACAGACGAAGGGAGAGAGGGGTGAGTGGACACCGTCCACAGAGGAGACCGAAACCTCTACGGACCGTCCTCCACTGCGTCGAAAACGACCCTCTTAAAGGACCCAACGGACGGTGCACCTCGTTCCAGAAGCCGGGGTGTCCTCCCTCGTCCTCTTCGGCCGTCTCGGGTCACATGGCCGGTAGGAGTGGGGTGTGCGAGTCAGGGAACACAGAACAATCCCACGGACGATTAACAGACGAGGTGTGGGACAGGGACGACCGAGCAGAGAAACCCTTTTTCCCGCTGGTGCAGATCAAGACCCGAAAAAGAAAATGGGGACTCGAGTCCTAATTCCACTGAGACCCGGAGAAACCCCCTTGAGACGTTCAAGACCCGAGTCTCCTGAAGGGGGGTGAGATCCCTTGGACAGACTGGCGATAATATACAGGAACCGGAGGGTGACGACCCTTGTTACCAAACGTCTATAATAAGGAAAAAAATTTTTTATGAAAAGTAAAACATAACCTCATTCGGTTAATTGTTCCAACACTGTCAGAGTCCACTTGTCACTTCCCGGAGTCGGTATGTATACGCACATAGGTAAGAGGGGGTTTGAGGGGAGTGGGTCCGCCGGTGTGTTCTCACTCGTCTCAAGGTACACGACATCTCGTCCAGGAACAACCAACGGGTACAATTTACATCGTCACACACGCACAGGTAGGGTTTGAGGGCTTAATAGGGAAGGGTGGTGGGAAGGGGGAGGTCGTTGATAGTCAAGGGATTCAAATAAGAGACACAGGTACTCAGCGAGAGAGACAAAACATTCATTCAAGTACACATAGTAAAGAAAAGCCTAAGTTGTATATTCCCTACAGTACACACTAAAGAAAGAACGTGTGTAATGAACAATTAACTCAACTCTAAGTGTACTGTATTTTAATTGGGAGTTTTTCATTTGTCAAGTCACTATAAATCGTATGAGTGTTACAACCCGTTGGTGGTGGAGACAAGTCAAGGGTTCGTGAAATTGGGAGGATGTTCCCTTGAAGTATGGATACTCGTCAGTTAGGGGCAAAGGGTAGGGGGGTGGGATCTTAGGTAGAGACACGTAAATGGATAAGACCTGTAGAGTGTATTTACCTTGGCATGTTACACACTGGAAAACGTTGACTGAAGGAAGTGAATTGTATCACCAAAACCCAAGTAGATGGAATACGCACACACGGACGAGTCAGGACGGGTCGAGAGACGTTGGGGTACCCGACATCGGACGGTCCTAGGAGACAGGTACTCCGAAGGGTCCGTTCTTATGACGTCACTCAACGGTAAAGGAAGAGGTGTAGATGTGACATCGTGCACGGTTACGCAGTAAGGAAAAATACAGACTTTTTATGACGTAACATACTTACCTGGTGTGTATCAAAGAGGTAAGTCGTCAACTACCTGTAAACCCATGAAAGGTGGAAACCGACGACACTGACCACGACGACACTTGAGACCGAATGTCCGTAGACAACCTCAGGGACAAAAGTCAAGAAAACCCATGTAAGTATCTTGGTCCTAACGACCAAGTACATCGTTAACGAAAGTGCAAAACCGATAACATTTATTACGACGATACTTGTACTCGTATGTGTATAGAGAAGTTCTGTAACGAAAGTGAAGGATACCTATATATATATATATGTGTGGGTATTCACCTTAACGACACAGTATACCATTAAGATAAAAATTAAAACATACGGCGTCACCGACATGGTTAAAGATAAAGGTGACCGTCACGTGTTCTCAAGGTTAAAGAAGGATAGGAGTGATTGTGAGTAAAATTTGTTTTAATGTCGGTGGGATTACCCACCATACTTCACCACAGAGTAGCACCAACACCGAGTGTAAAGGGACTACTTATTAGTGAAACTGGTAGAAAATATAAGGTTTTTTAAAACTTGAACGTATAGATAACTATTTTATATAAACCCGTATATGGGGACTGATACACATCTAAATTTTTGATCATCGTAATAGTTGTAATATTTTGTCCCGAGGGTTCAAATTCACTTTTTCCCTTCGATAATCTTACTTTATTTGAGCACCAACGAAGTTTCGTGGGACTGTCATTGTGGCGGACGGACGATTCAGCGAAGTCAGTACAGACTGAGGAACGTTTCCACACCTCATGTCGGACGGTCCGAAGGGACAGGTACCCGAAGAGGTCCGTTCTTATGACCTCACCCAACGGCACGGGAGGAGATCCCCTCGAAGGTCTGGGCCCCTAGCTTGGGTGTACAGCACTGAGGACGCAACCGTTTGTACAAGAAATAGCGACCACAGCGGACCCTTCGGGTTGTCGTTGTGACTATACTCGATTATGAAGTTCCATAGGACCCTGTTTCAAGTAAGAATTCCCAGTACCTACCTTCGGAAAGAATGTTTATACGAAAAACTGTTAACTTTTTACAAACTAATAAAGACCAGTGACGACCAAAGAAACGGTAACGGAAAGGAGGAGTGTTACACAGATTGCATCTCTCTTCTGTAAAGTCCCGGCTATTCAGAGACGGGTGTAAAAACCCGACCGTAATCCCAGTTGGACACAAGAAAATACAGTGTCCTCAATAAAAACTACTAACTAACTCTATTTTTACCTATTATGTTACACATCCAGATGGACAAACCCGTGTACCTGTGACCCAATACGTGTGGTTTTCTCCGACTTTCGATCTTAGTGAGATCGTTTTTATTTTTTACGATCATTTCATGTATGATAAAAAAAATGTAGAAAAATAAAACTTTAGTAAAATCTGGGTGTAAATTCAGTTTTTATTTTATGTCTCTCCAGGATACATAGGAAGTGAGTCGAAGGATGTCATTTTGAACAATGTTAATATAGTAATATATATATATATGTAACCTCCTCCTTTACCGTTGGGTGAGGTCATAAGGACGGACCTTTTAGGGTGCCTGCCTCCTCGGACCCCTCGATGTCAGGGACCCAGTGTTTCTCAACCTGTGTTGAATCGTTGACTTTGTTGTTGGTGTTGTATACAAATGTATATTACTTAAATTTATGTCAATACGTAATATATAAATGTATAGTACACATCAATATAATTTATAGTACACATCAATGTACTAGTATCCGTCAATATTTGTGGTCCTGTAACTGTAACTGTGATAATTAATTGATTGCTGGAATAAACCTTAGGTGGTTAAAATTATAAGCGCGTTGACGAAGCTTTGTGAGACTTTCGAACAGTGAACACATGTAAGTTCATTGGTGGTGGTGTTAGTCCTGTGTTGCGACAAGGTGGTAGGTTTCCTTGAGGGAGTACGACGGAGAAACATTAGTTGTGAGGGTGTGAAAGGATTGCGAACCGTTGGTATTAGACCGTTAGTGTTGGGGGTGTTAAAACAGTAAAACTGTTACAATACATTTATTATAACATGTCTGAACACTGGAAACTCCAACCAAAGAAAATGAGTCGTTTATGGGATCTCTTAGGGGGGTCCAGTAATGTACAACAGTTATCAAGCTAGAAAAATTTACGGTTCGTCGTAAAGTAACACGCCTACTTGTCGATCGACAAACAACCTCCTGTAAATTCAACAAAGGACGAAAACAGATAATGTTTATTTCGACGAGACTTATAAGTATACGTGTTCGAAAGTAAAGAAGTCCCACTTATGGTAATTCTAATAACCCAATATACCATCTACATTCAAACATTCTTCGCCAGTTTGAGAAAAGGTTTGGTAAAACGTAAGGGTGGTCATTGGATACTCTGAAGACTAATGAGACGTAGGAACACTAGCGAACTAACACAGTCACAAAACAAAATTGGTAAGACCATCCACACATTACCGTAAAGTAACACTGAAATTAAACGTAAATGGATTACTGATTGCTACAACATGTAGAAGAGTACAGGAAGAAACACATAACAGAAACCACTGCACATGTCCACAAGTTCAGAAACAGGTAAGAGATTATTAATAATAAAATTTTCCAAAACCTTCCATTTTTACTTGCGTTTTACTTTCAAGAAGTAAAGGAAATGTAAGTCCTGGTGATAGGTCGTGTTAAGTAGGACGTAAACGTCCTTAAGAACGTTTACCTCGTGAGGATTGGGTGTTCATTGAAAGGTTGAATCCCTGTAAAACATCCTTACAATTCTTACACTTCAACGAGTCAACACAGACTCAGAAACGCTGGGGTAACTGACATCGGACGGTCCGAGGAGACAGGTACCCTAAAAGGTCCGTTCTTATGACCTCACTCAACGGTAAAGGAAGACGTCCCCTTAGAAGGGCTGTGTTCCCAGGTTTGCCAAGAGGGTGTGACGTCCGTCGGAGAGATGTCAGACTCGGTGGTCCCTTCGGGACCACAATTTCTGTCGTTAATTACTTTGGCCACAGGATGCTCAAATTCTTCTGTCAATTAAGTTTATAAATAGCTAAAACAAAACAAGTCGAACGAAAATACAAAGGGTAGTAGTCTGACACACCAAAAATTAAAAAGGAAGCCCACTACCTTGTAAAAGGTTTAGAAGATCTTTTGGATGACCGCGCCACAACATGACCGCGGCGGCTCACAGGAGTGACCCTTTATGCGAGACACTCAGACATCTAGTATTCGATGTAGTCAAGTCAAGTCAGCGAGTCAGCACAGGGTGAGAAACTCTGGGGTACTTAACGTCGTGCGGTCCGGAGGGACAGGTAGTGGTTGAGGGCCTCAAGTGAGTCTGAGCACAGGTAGCTGAGTCACTACGGTAGGTCGGTAGAGTAGGAGACGGCAGGGGAAGAGGATGACGGGGGTAGGGAGGGTCGTAGTCCCAGAAAAGGTTACTCAGTTGAGAAGAGTACTCTACCGGTTTCATGACTTCAAAGTCGAAATAGTAGTAAGGAAGGTTTCTTTAGGGTCCCAACTAGAGGAAGTCTTACCTGACCAACCTAGAGGAACGTCAGGTTGCCTGAGAGTTCTCAGAAGAGTTGTGGTGTCAAGTTTTCGTAGTTAAGAAGTCGTGAGTCGGAAGAAGTGTCAGGTAGAGAGTGTAGGTATGTACTGATGACCTTTTTGGTATCGGAACTGATCTGCCTGGAATCAGCCGTTTCATTACAGAGACGAAAACTTATATGATAGATCCAACCAGTATTGAAAAGAAGGTTCCTCATTCGCAGAAAATTAAA